>CACRXP010001062.1:13362-37172 GCA_902702965.1 Spirometra erinaceieuropaei | reverse complement strand
AAAAGGAATAATCGTCCTGCCTGGATAACACGGGATATAAAGAAAGAAGTAAACAGGAAAAACAAACTATGGCGAAGGTATGCAATAACAAAACAACCATCCCATTACGAGCAATTTCGTCAAAAGCGAAACGAGGTAAGGGGGGCTATCCGCAGGTCGCGGAAGGAGTATGAAATGCGAGTTATGGAACGGGCCGTCGATAAGCCAAAAGTGCTCTTCAGTTACATAAACAGTAGGTTAAAGAACAAGGAGACGGTCGCAGTGTTGAAAGGAGAAAACAATGAGGATATCATCGAAAATGACGCTAAGGCAGAAAATCTAAGCCGGTTTTTCGTATCGGTTTTCACCGATGAAACGGACTTTGACGAGGCTGGATCTCCTGCTGGGACAGCCGACGAAATAATAGAAAACATCGACTTCACGGAAGAAGATGTGAGGAAGGAACTTCTAGCGCTTAAGGAGGGCAAGTCTCCGGGCCCAGACCAAATTCCGGCAAAAGTGCTGAAGGAGTTGTCTTGCGAACTCGCCAAACCGCTTTGGCACATCTTTAGGTCCTCCTTTGACCGAGGCATTCTCCCCTCTGATTGGAAAGTGGCGAACATATACCCCATTCACAAGGGCGGATCCAGAACAAGTACAAACAATTATCGGCCGGTGAGCCTAACGTGCATTTGTTGCAAAGTCATGGAGAGAATAGTCAAAAAATCCATAATGAAGTTCCTTGAAGAAAATAATTTCTTTGCTAGTTCTCAGCATGGCTTTCGACGAAATCACTCCTGCCTAACTAATATGCTTCATTCAACGGAACAGTGGTCTCGCTCGTTAGACGCAGGAACAAAGGTCGATATCGTTTACATAGATTTCAAGAAAGCCTTTGATAGTGTTCCACACCACCGGTTACTCTACAAGGTCCGAGAGTCAGGGATAAGGGGAAACCTATTAAACTGGGTAAAGGACTTTCTGACTGGTCGATCACAGTCTGTGTGTATTGGTAGTGCGAAGTCAACACCAGTGCCAGTTGTGAGTGGAGTTCCGCAGGGCTCCGTACTCGGACCAGTACTATTTTTAATTTATGTCAACGACTGTATGAATGGACTGGACTGCAATGGAGTCATATTTGCTGATGACATCAAGTTATGGCGAGCGATCAACGGCGAACATGATGAACGGGCCCTGCAAGAAGGACTGAACCGCCTATGCGAATGGTCTGACAAATGGCTGCTAAAGTTTAACCTAGAGAAGTGCGTCGCGCTGCGTCTCAAAACGACTAGAAGATCTGACGGAGAGGATCACCATTACCAACTTGGTGGAAGGTGCCTTTCAAATGTAACCGAACAAAAAGATCTTGGGGTTAACATTCTGTCGACCCTTAAGCCTTCATCTCAGTGTGTTAGGGCGTCCAAAAGAGCAACTAGTGTTCTCTTTGCCATTAAACGATCTTTCGTGGACATAGACAAAGAGTTATTTGGAAAAATATACGGAGCGTTCATTCGCTCGCATCTGGAATATGGAATCCAAGCGTGGCGCCCGTGGCTAAAAAAGACTATAAGTTGCTAGAAAGAGTTCAGAGGAGAGCAACAAAAATTGTAAAAGGCCTCAGGGCTTTACCTTACAACTGCCGACTTAGGGAACTTAAACTATTTCCTCTTGAGTACAGGCAGGTTCGAGGAGATCTCATACAGGCCTATCGGATATTGAGGAACCGGGAATGTGCCCTAAACCCCGACGATTTCTTCACCCTGGCCACAACAACAAACCTGCGTGGGAACTCTCTAAAACTTAGAGGATCCCGATGCCGCCTGGACGTTCGCAAATACTGTTTTTCACAACGAGTCGTCGGTGCCTGGAACGGGCTTCCCGAGGACGTAATAATGGCGGATACCACGGAGACGTTCAAGCAAAGACTCGATGCATATTTGCTTGGACACTATCGCTTGCCTGAATAGAACAGCTCTGTGGTGCTTAACCAACGCCTTGCATACCCATACCGCTGATGCGGATGACCGTCATTACATTTTACTGAAATCATCTACAACTGAATGTTCTAAAATTTTGGTTCTACATTTTCGCGGAAAATATTATGTTAAATGTGTATATTACTGACATTATTTCAGTACCATGTCTATTTATAGTGAGATATTGCATGTACCGTTTACAATAGGGTTTTCAAAGGCATTGCCTATTACTCTTAAAATATACTGACCTATACTGACCTATATTGCAAGCTGTTAAGACGCCTGTAATACAATCATGGTGATAATAGGAATTTTAATTTTGAGACCCAGGGAAACAATGGTGAGCACACTCCGATCAGAAGAAATCCCAAAAACGTTCTTTCCTGTTTTTATAGCTGGAGGATTGTTGTGGTGACACTCTGCACGTCGGCTGATACGACGTCATTGATCATTTTTTCTTTGCCGTTTGCATTAACACCGAATTCTGCATATTCGCTGCATTGGCACCTGATTACTCGGATCTAAGTGTTATTCCGACATAATTCGTTGTATGTTCGGCAACTACAATAATAATCTCTTCCTGTGGGTCAAGGACACATATTGTTTGGCTGAGATTTGAGATAATAAAAAAAGTTCGTGCCACACCACACACGAGGAATCTGGGGGCGGAAAATCCACATGGTTATTCACGTATACCGAAATAGACAAAGTCCTATTTTACGTATCTGAGACGGCAATGGATTGACCATCGAGACGTATAGGAGTTAAACTATGAAAAGAGGATGCAGGTTTCGTCATCTATCTATTGCACAGAGAAGACCACTACTTGTGTTTCTTCGTCCCGCCTCGCATATACACAGTACAGCCAGGCGCCATCACCTATTCATCCAAATACCTGTTTATTAATTTTGGACCGCTGATTCAGGTGAGATCATATCTTATCCGTAAAACAATAAGACCATAAACTCGGCATTCAACCACCCCTCAGGGGAAGATCGTTTCGAAATCCCACACATTATTACTTAAATAGAAATGAATGGACAGTATGACAAAAACATTCCTTTAGATTTCTGACTCAACAGCGATAAACCAATTCTGATCACCAGCGGTTCAAGCTAATTAATGTATTGTTGTTGAAACGACAAATGATCTTATGAGGCATAGAATCTAAAGATTTATCCGCCATTCGGTGGTGTTGATCATCAATGCTAATATCGACGTTCGACCTGCGTCTGTAAACCTAGTTCAGCCTGATTTACTCTATTTTAGCAATTATTTATGAGCAAATTAAAGAGCTGACCCCCAAGACAACGTTTGAACGCTCATTGTTCCGAACTACTCTTGAGATCATTCGTGTGAGCTTATCATAGTCTTCAAAAGTTGGGCCGAACAGAACTCCCGAAAAATTGCAAACCTGTTATTTCTATCAGAGACATCAACGGATAAGCAATAGAAAATTATGGGAGGTTAATGATAAGGTGGAGGATGCAGGTTGCAGATTATTTTTCTACGCATCGTATTTTAAGAGTCGTAGACTACAAGTATGTTTGCAGGGCATTCGCAGAGATTAATTTCATAAGTACCCTTCTGTTATTCAGTTTCTGTTTTGGAGTCAATGTAATTTACTATAGGCATAAGGACCTTCAGTTCACTTTAATAGGTCAATCAGAGACATGACGTGTTATTTTTCTAAACTGAAGTTATGAATTTCTCCGTGATGACTTACATGATTCAATATCCATAAACTATTTTCACTTGACATCAAATCTGGGAGGCTCTGGTTAATTCAACAGATTCCGCTGCATACACCTCTTTCTGTCAAGGTAGCTTTGCCTTCATTGTTCGTCTGGGTGAAAACCTGATCTTCATCAACTTACATTATCAATTCACTTAGAAGCGCAACTTACTGCCCACAATGCCATTCCCGCCCCCAAGGTTTTCTCATTATTGACAGGCCACACGTCAGTCGGCGACATCGGCGACTTGCAGGGAGCTTATACCTGACCAATGAGCAACTCATGATTTCTTCTTTTTTTAAATAAAATCACCCCCGCTATCTGTTATCGACCAATCAGAACTCCTAGGTCGCCAGTGCAAGCGTTCATGCTTGTAGGGCCACAATATAAGGCAGTCTGTTTCTACTCCTCCGGTTATTACTCAAAATGTCTCTTCCGCAAGCAGAATTATTCGAAGACGAATTACCCCTGATCCGAAGCTGTCCTGCATTGAACGAAATCCGCCTTGCTCAGGATATAAAAGACCTGACGATAGAGGTAGCTTCTATCACCGAGGACATTTTGGTTGTGCATATGTTAGGTAAAAAATGGCGATGTTCTTTATGCCCATCGAATAATTCTAGCTGCTCGCATTCCCTCTTTGCGAGCGGCTCTCAGTGGCTCCCTTGGGGAGGGGAATTCAATCCTAAGATGGCCGACAATGCCCCTCAGGTAAATCTGGTATCCAGACTTTTACTTTTCTTACTGTTTATGCGTTATCTAGGCTTGCATCTTCACTCGTGCAGTATGTTTACACTGGTCAAGTGGAGCTGTCACAAGTGAACGTAAGTGGCATGGTTACGCTAGCGAGGATGCTCAAGATGCCTGACCTCGAAAATTGGGGGACAAGCTTCATGATAAAATGGTAAATTATTCTCGGTTCTCCCTGTCTACCTCTCCACTGTTAAGGGTTAATGTGGAAAACTTAGCATCCGCGTGGGACTTTGCGAAATCTCTGAATATCTGTCCACTGATGCAGGCTTGCGTCAACCTGATGGCAACGCAGTTTAACAGTTTCGTCTCTAGTAATCTCTTTGTCCGCCTGCCAGCTGATACAGTGATCAGTCTGCTTCGAATCGATAACCTCTCAGTGGAATCTGAGGAGCAGGTGTTTGAGGCCATTGCAAGTTGGGTCGGTGCTTGTACAGAGGACGTCAACGAAAGGCTCAAATTGCACGCACCAAATATGCTAAAGGAGGTTCGATGGTGCCAGACGACTCTCCAGTTCCGCAAGCATCTGACAGATACTCATCCAATGTTTCAGAATGGTTTCGAATGTGCGTAAGTATATGCCGTGAAACCTCGTTATTTTCTTGTTAAAGCAAGTTTATGCTCCAGGTTGAGCAGTGGATGAGTTTTGCAGACAAGGACAAGCCTCAGTGCCCTTTCAACCAACATAGAAGACCCACTCTGTCATTCTTCGTATTTGGACGGGATAAAGACCAGGACAGGTGTTCCGTCCTCAAATTGGATTCAGACCTGAAAAAGGAAAAGCGATTTGCTGACACGGAACGGCGTAAGTTCGCCTCCTACAGCGCCGTGGGCGGTGAGTTTTTGGACAGTTTCTTAATCATAACAACTCACTAGTTAAATTTAAACACGTAACAGGTTTTTCTCCTGAATTATAGCACATGCTTCTGTTTGTAAAATTGGGATTTCGAGAACTTGTTTCCGTCCAATTTGCCTTCGCGCAACGATTATGTCCCCCGAGAATTCCGTCAAAATTATCAAACGAGAATAATGCCGTAGGAATTACCAATATATCGAAAAACATCGTATTTCCTGCATTTTTATATAGTAGCTATAGTTCGTCTGTTGAGTTATCCTTAGAAACTCGGCTAGAGACATATTCAGATGTTTGTCCGACAACAAACATATTCTTAATTCTTGCATCTGCACTTGCTGCCTCGAGGAAAGAAAAAAATTGTAGTGCGATTCAACTAACATTTACGCGGCCGATGCTAGTTTTTAACTAGTTTTGTAAAACCTCCTTCCTTATACCCAATCCACGCAATTTTCCTTTACACGGAAGAAAGCATTTTCGTAGTTGGAGGAGAGAATGATTCGCAGGTTGGCTTAACGTCCGTCGAGGAGTTTCTGGCAGGAGAACAGCGGTGGCGCAAACGCGCGGCCCTCGCCGTCGGACGCTCCGCCCACGCAGCCGCAGTCATGAAGGTTGATTCAGCGGCCGCAGACGAGGAAAGCCAAGAGAGGACGCTGATTGGTGTCTTTGGTGGATCCTCCATAGAAGGGGGCACCTGGGCAAATCTTTCCTCTTGTGAAGTGTATGACGTTAGTCAGGACAGGTGAGAGCATTCGAAGGGAAGCTTGTTACCTCCTTTAAAAGCGGGCAGTTCTTCTCACTCGCCTAATCTACCCAAAAGGTGGTGCAAACTGCCTGATCTTCGGGAGAAGCGGAACGGTCCAGCTGCTGTCTGCCTGCCTGGTGACAATCGGGTCTTCGTTTTTGGTGGTCGAGGTGGCTCTTCTGCGCTTGCTTCTGTGGAGTTCTGTCACCTGCGGGCGGACTGGCAAGAGAAGGCGATCTCGGCCAGCACCGCAGACTTCTGGCTACAAGCTGCCCCCATGAGAACAGCGCGAGTCTACCTCGCAGCGACACACTTCAGGGGTAGAGTCATTGTCGCCGGTGGAACTAACGCAAACAAGGTTGTCAACGTGGTTGAGATGTTTACGCCGCCGGACGCCACGTGCCCACTCGGTCAGTGGACAGACTTGGCCGCGATGATGCAGCCTCGCCGTTATTTTGCTCTTCTCGCCACCACTGACGCTGTTTTTGCTCTCGGTAACGACATCTGCCCTTTTGCTCTGCATTCTGTTTATCTTTCGCATGCCCTTTTATAGAAAGCCCAGTTTATGAGACAGAAAGGTTAGAACACCAGCAAGTATAACCAACTTATAATATAATTCGGCAAGAGGTTTGAACTCTTTTTACATAAATGGCATTGTTGTCTATTGTTTGACTCATTTCTATTAAATTACTTAAATAAATTTTTACTAAAGCCTTTTTTTAAAATCTGTAGGCAATATGAGTGCAGCAGATAACACGATAGAGGTGTTCACTGCACCAGGAGGTTCGCTTGACTCTGGCAATGACTTGGCATCCTGGATCTGGTCGTCGAAGTGTTCAGTAGAAACGCTTAGCTGGATTCATGGAGCTGCAAGCATTCGCATGTAAACGTCTGTTTTTTATGTTTACTTGGAATCCCTTCCAGCAACCTAAAAATAAAGCTTTTGCCATTTTCCTATGAATACGTCGGAAGGATAAACAGTGCCCAACATGTGAGATGACCGATTTAGAATGCGTTTTACTTTGAGGTGAATGAAATAAATCTTTTTACGCTCTGGGCTACGTGGACCAGTTACTTTGTCCGAGGGGAATGTTTATTCGCTGACCTGATGCATCACATTATCAAAATTGCAAAACCACAGACTCATTTGTTAAAACGAATGACATATGCGCCATTTAGGCAATCAGCAATTTTAGCCCAGTCCATTTTATTGAGAGAAATAGGCGTGAGTCTTGGAGTATCCTATTTGCAACGTCAAATTGGCTGAGGTGTACAGAGAAGGACATATGGGTACAGATAATTCAAACGGCTGAATAATTGCATGGCGAATTGGGTGTGAGTCTCAGAGTATGAGCTTGATCTCTCATTGCGTTTGTTCATTCCGGAACATAAATACGTCAAGGTTCTTTTAAATCTTAACATTAATGGTGACCTCACAGCATCTTTGGGGAGGGCTTTTCATGGCTTTTTCTCTGAAAGAGAAAATGAAAACTTCAGCAAATCTAGCGTTGCTTGCTGAATGTGAAGTTTTGACGGGGTATCTCGGAGGTTGGTCGTGAAAGGAAATTCAAATAGTCTTCGAAGGCCAGGCTGCAGTCCAGTCCCTTCGCATGCGGAATGCTTGCAAGAGATCACCGCGTAGTTGTCTATAACTCGAAGAAAAGAGGTTCCGAATTCGACAGCGGGTTGCATAAGGAATGGCGCTTTGACCCCTAATAATTTCCTGGGTATCCTTTGACTCTTGAACTTCAATTATGATTCGGGACCGCACCTGGTCTCCAGGATTTTATGCCGTATTCCAAGTGCGGCCGCAAGAACGCCGCAAAGGCCTTTGAGATGACGTCTTCATTAAGATCCATAAAGGCCTGCTTGATGGTATACAGTACAGACATTGCGCATTTGGCCACTGTCAAACGATGATGGTTTAAGGGAGTTCGTTCTCAGCACGCCGAGGTCCTTTTGGGCTTCGACGTTTCGTATAGCTGTAAATGCAGGCAGATCTGGCTGTGCTTCCCTTGCACGCGTTGAAAAGCAGGATTAAAAGGTTTTCACACTCATCCAACCGATTTGGGTTCATCAGTTGTCTGTCTTCATCGGCAGTGCCCCTAATTACACTGCATTCATTTCTGCTCCTTTGTTCAAAGCTATTGCGCAATCTTTCACGTATGCACTAGGAAGGCTAACCTCACATTATCAAGTAGGAAAAGTGGCATCAGCTCCTAATGGTATTTCAGCTATTTTCTGAATACAAACGGAGACCACGTCTACTTAAAGTGGGGGGGGAGGGTTGTAGTGAACATTTAGGTTGATATTGCTATTCACTTTTAGATGGATTATTCAAAAAAGTGAAGTCCGCCAAACGTAAGCTTTCGGTTTCTCGTCATCATCCTGTAGAGGAGTAAAAGGTTGGAGGTTAGAGTAGCAAATGTTGAACAGCCAATAAACTTAAGGCTAGTGGAGAAGGCGTTCATAGGTCTGAAGCACAGTATAGTTTTGTCATGGACGTAGGGATGGGGAGGGGGAAAGTGTCACCTTTTCGTCGGTGAAGTGCTACCTGGCGGGAAGTGTGAACACATACGCTGAGTTCGTCTTTATTCAGGTGAGTCTTAGCGTTTACACAAACGCCCTATGCGAGCTCGAGGCTGGGTTGGATAACCGGTCGGCTTCTGCTTTTGTCTTTCGCAAGTATCTGCTGACGACGGAACTCGGGCTGTCTCGACGACGCTTCGTAGATGACTCCGACTGCTTTCATGACGTCTGCTCGCTGACCGCCATCAACCATGCAAGCCACAACTGCTCTAGATATGGACTTTTTTATACCTTGATTTAGCCAGGTATGATGATGCTCTCGCATCCGCTTGCATAGCCGCCTAGTTGTTCGACCACTATAACCTGTCGTACAGAAGGCGCATATACACATGGAAGAGGTGTGAAAGGCCATCTATCCTTACCTTCAAGACGAAGAAGAGGAGTGCTTGTAAACACTTGTCTGCTCTTAGCGGCTGGGTGTGTGCGCGCGCAATGACAGCGTTTAAGCGACGTAGTGGGATTTTGCTTGTTGAATTGCCTCGCAATGGAAATGTGAAAAATAGCGCATTGTTTTCAGCCGTCGACAAGTTATACTTGGTAGGGCGTTCTTCCATATGTTTGCTGATTGGGTGGGCTGTAGATTACAGACTCGATTTTTAACGTAAAATCGCTCATCCCACTGTGTCCGGTCGCGGGAGAATCCCGAACGAATGCAATTTGTTTTTCATACCACCACAAGCAGGGATGATAGCTATAGGTATATAGGTACGCCGAATCACACTAAACCTTCCAATTTCTCCGTTTGACCTTTGTATTCTCACGAGGTTGGGGTGTTGTGATGAAGATGAACGAAGGCATGAGCATCAAGTCGAGTTAATCCTTTCCTAGCCCTTTCGTCCGAAATTGTAATACAAGGCAAATGAAGTCATTTAGTAGTGAGACTACATGCACCACGAGCCTGTAACTTACTTTTGACACGCACGCAGATGGGAGACTTTTGCCAAACGAGAGTCTTCCACCTACGCACAGCTGAAGTTCCTGCATCGTTGCCTTGATGAGAACGTCTTGCCGAAATGCCTCCGATATGGCCTGCCAGTGATGACCGACCTCTGCCAGAGAACAATGGCCGAATTCAAGAAGAAGATGATCAGAGTTTTGATTCAAGACTGCCACTCTCGCATCCGTAAGTACCGACGGGAGATAAAACAGCATTTCTCCACCTGCCAGTCGATGTTTAATGAACACGAGATGGAAGTCCTGGAAGCGACAGTACTCAGTGGTGCGCATTGCCACCGCAGGTTGCGCGACAGCCAATTGCTGAAGAAGTTTGAAAGAATAAGTCCACCAACGCGGCCCCTTTCTGATAGTGTACTGGTTCACAACTTCTCCTCTCGTCATCTCACGCAGCAACAGCTGGCGGTTTTGTCCTATGACACTAAATTCAACACGAGAGATGCTCGACCAGAAAAATTCATCGCATCCTTCGAATCAGCGCTCCGGAAGTGTGAGGCAAACGAAGAGTTCAAAAATTCAATGCGACGACAAGTGTCAACCCTTCTCCTCCGGCACAAACCTCAGAGGGCGATTTCAGAAACTAAAGACCAAGAACTTCTGAGAATTCGGAAGATGAGGGATATCGTCACCCTGCCAGCTGACAAGGGACGCTCGACTTTTGTCATGGATAAGTTCGATTACACGACGAAACTGTAAAGTCTGTTGGAGGACGCAGGTGGCTATGAGCTTTCGGAGACGAGAGAGTTCAAGAAGCACGTGAATAGCGTAAACAGGGCAATAAACAAGTTGAGGAAGGCAGGAGTCCTCAAAAGAAATGAGGCATTGGCAACAAAAGCCATAGATGCCGCCATGGCGCGTTTCTACGGCCTACCAAAAGTGCATAAGCCAGGAGTTCTCCCTACGCCCCATAGTTTCCCTACGCGTCACCCCGACCTTTGGACTCTCGAAATGGCTTTACCAACGGTTTCGTTTCCTCACCAAGGGCTCGGAATGGACGGTGAAGTCGGCTGAAGAATTCCTGAAAAGCATCAGAAACCTCGAAATAGAACCAGATGAGATGACGGTATCGTTTGACGTGGTCTCATTATTCACGTCCATTCCAGCCGGCCTCGCCATCAGCGCAATTGACGAGCATCTTCAGGAAAAGTATGATGACTTTGGTTAACAACTTAAGCGAACGAACATCACTGAAATCCTGGAATTTTGCCTCAGGACTTTCTTCATTTTGGCGACCGGGTTTACGAGCAGAAGAAGGGGACACCGATGGGATCCCCCCTATCTGGGTTGATTGCTGAGGCCGTTTTGCAGAGGCTAGAACGACTGGTCTTCCGTTCGTACTCCCCAAAATTTTGGGCCAGAAATGTCGACGACACATTTGTCGTAATCAAGAGGAATGACGTTCAGAACATCAAGGTCTTACTGAACTCCATATTCCCCGACATCCGACTTACAATGGAAGAGGCGAACAACAACCAATTGCCCTTCCTCGACGTGAATGTTGCAAGGACGGTTAGTGGGAGGATAAGAACTACGGTATACCGTAAGGCGACGAATACCAGACGCATCCTTCAATTCCGAAGTAACCACCCTATTTGTCACAAGCGAAGTTGTGTGAGAACTCTCTTCCAACGAGTTCAAACACACTGTAGCGACGACGACGGGAAAAAGGAGGAGACAAAATACCTTTATTCTTTATTCACAGCCAATGGTTACCCACGATCCTTCATACGTGAGTGCCGATGAAAAACTACCCGTCAGCGATCAGACGGTGAGAAGCCGAAGTTTTGGCTTGCGATCCCCTACGTGAAGAATGTTTCCAAAGCGACAGCTAGAATCCTAAACCCTTTTGGGATTTGGGTGGCCCACAAACCGGAATCCACCATCAGACAACAGATAATGAGACCCAAAGACCCGCTACCGACAACGGAACAATCAGCAGTGGTCTACAGCATACCGTGCCGAAATTGCAATGCACGGTATGTTGGTGAAACGAGGAAACGCCTCTGCACAAGACTACATGAGCACCAGCTTGCAGTCAACCGCGAGGACAAGCTGTCACTGGTATATGGCCACATGCAACAGGAGAAACATAGTTTCGCCTTTGGGGAAGCAAGCGTCCTCGGACGAGCCCATGACAAGATGTCTAGGCTGGTGCTCGAAAGCTGGTCCTCAGTTGGCCCAATCAACAGGGCTATTGATCTTCATCCGGCCTACCAAGCGCTGCGTACAAGACTCCAGACAGTCCAGACGGGGCTGACAGTACTGGCGTGTGAGTCGCGGCTCCTCCAACAGTTGTCAGCTTCACAGCAGGGGGAAGGAGCCAGCCAGAGGTCACACGACCAACGCGAGACATCGCCCCATCGGCGCGCCCAGGCAGCCGAGCGTGATTCGCACATGCAACGGCAACTGATCGGTCCATCCGATTATGAGGTGAGGGCCCATGGGCACACAGGATTTGCAGCGATTACGACAGCCGGTCAGGGGGCAGAGGTCACAGGAACGCGACATTGGCCGCCCGTGGAGGTACCAAAGCCAATCCCCAGCCAGAAGGCAGGTCAGAGTTCGTGCGTCAGGCATGCCTATAACACCAGACAGGCGGCGAGGCAGAACAACTTCGAGCAAGCAGGAACGGACACCCCACCACTCTGATGATGGAAACGAGGAAGTTTCCGAAACGTCAGCACCAATACACTATGGTCCATGCAATCGCCCCTTTTTCTTCTTCGTCTTTTTGCGGGGATGATGATCGGGATATATATATATATATATATATATATATATATATATATATATGAGAAGATAAGGCGATCACAGGAACCATGGGTTTATTTGCCTGACGTTTCGAAAGCAGACAAGCTTCCATCATCGGAGGTGGCTTGCGTACTGCACGTCACAGTATTTATGGGTTTTCCTTCGTGCTGGCGTGTCATTGACTTCCAGCGCGCTGCATCACACGGTATGGCGATGGTTGCCATGGCGGCATCGGTTCCTCCTCATCCTTTGTCGGGTGTGGGGAGGGGGGGGGGAGCGGCGCCGGGGTGACCGCGGCCATTGCTCTTGTTTGCATTGTCCGTTGTCCGCCCTCGACGCATCTCGCCTTCCTGCCCCGTTCGCACCTGCCCGTAACCGCGTGGACGGTGGTTGTCATGCCACTGTTGACGGCGGGCTGGGGGGTCCTGACACTGTCGTGGGGTCTCGTCTCGCTGTCCCATTTCCACCTGCCCGCAACCGTGTTGACGGTGGTTGTCATGCCACTGTTGACGTCGGGCTGCGGGGTCCTGTCACTGTCGTGGGGCCTCGTCTCGCTGTCCCATTCCCACCTGCCCGTAACCGTGTTTACGGTGGTTGTCACGCCACTGTTGACGTCGGTTTGCGGGGTCCTGTCACTGTCGGGCGTTTTCATCGAGTGCTGGCGTCTGTCTGCGTTCGGACCCAGAAGGCGGTCTCCTGGGTTTGCGTTCGCTGCCGGTTGTCCCCCGGTTTCTTCCGTCCCCGGTGCCTGTCTATGCCCGTCCGCGATCCCGCTTGGTCCGGGTTTGAGTACTGCCGTGTCTGGTCTGACGACTCGTCGGTAGCCCTGCCTATTGAACTTCACCCGTAGGGCTTGGTAGGCAGCCGGCAGAGTTACGCATCGGTTGATTGAGGTAGTTGTGGTGTGCCAAGCTTCGAGCGTCTCCCTGACCGTTTGATCGCTCCCTTGGCCCAAGACTTCGGCGTCTTGGAAGGCGAAGGCGTGGCCAAAAGCTGCGCAATGTTCTGCCACCAACGAGAGCTGATCCATTCTTCGTACCGCTCTTGCGTGCTCGTCCATGCGGGTCTGCAATCTCTTCCCGGTTTCTCCAATGTAGTTTGCCTCGCAGGAACTACACGGGATCCGGTAGACGACGTTGGCAGTTTCGCCTCGTGGCAGAGGCGTTTTTGGTCTCATGACCAAACTTCTAATTGTCGCTTCGGGTTTGTGGGCGATGCCGATACCCAATGGTTGCAAGATACGAGCCACTGCCTCGGAAACGTTCGCAATATATGGCAGCGCTCGCCAGACTTTCGGCTGATTAGCCGTTGACTTTACGGTTGGTCTGGACAGTCTGCTGCGTTCTATAAAGCTGCGGGGGTAACCGTTGGAGGTGAACATCCGCCGTAGATAGTGGAATTCGGCTATCTTGTCGGCCGGTTCGCTGCAGTGAGTGTCGACTCTCTTGTAAAGAGATCGAACCACCGTCAACACGGTTGCGGGCAGGTGGAAATGGGACAGCGAGACGAGACCCCACGACAGTGTCAGGACCCCCCAGCCCGCCGTCAACAGTGGCATGACAACCACCGTCCACGCGGTTACGGGCAGGTGCGAACGGGGCAGGAAGGCGAGATGCGTCGAGGGCGGACAACGGACAATGCAAACAAGAGCAATGGCCGCGGTCACCCCGGCGCCGCTCCCCCCCCCTCCCCACACCCGACAAAGGATGAGGAGGAACCGATGCCGCCATGGCAACCATCGCCATACCGTGTGATGCAGCGCGCTGGAAGTCAATGACACGCCAGCACGAAAGAAAACCCATAAATACTGTGACGTGCAGTACGCAAGCCACCTCCGATGATGGAAGCTTGTCTGCTTTCGAAACGTCAGGCAAATAAACCCATGGTTCCTGTGATCGCCTTATCTTCTCAGTTATATCCGGGAACGCGCATTTTCGCTTCAATCAGCAATATATATATATATTATATGTATTATATGTGGTATGTGTCCTCTGACACAGCGTTCGTTGTCGCCAGTAGCAAGCTGGCGGGCGGACAGAATGGGATCGAGTGAGATCCTATCCACAACAGTGAGAGTCAAACGCCCACTTGACATGCTTATATACCTCACTTTATAAGGCCTATGACGTACTGATGATCGGTAACGACCGTGAAACAGCTGTCTGCGTCTGGCCTTTTGCACTCTTAGCGAGCTGCTCATGTATTATATATATATATATATGACTGTAGCACCTTCTTTTTGGTAGGCTTTATGAAGATTGACCTGATATATTCATTCATTACGATATGCTGCTTTGTCAAATTGACATTGACCAGCCAAGTGAATTTATGACACAGCACCCTATCGATCATGATATTTTCCATGCCTGGGCTGTCATTTTGTTGGATGGGAAGAGATATTTTGCCATAGTAGATAGTAGGGTAATTATTAAAGTATGTCGTTACAGTTGGGAAGTCATTTTTATCAGTAGTGCTTGATATGCGGCATATGCTCTTGCAGTACGATGACACACCTTGGAGTTCATTTCGTTTCAAAACGCTTTAAGACCATACTGAATATACGCTGTCTCGAGGGCAGAGACGGTATTGATGAAGGTCACTTCTGAACATAACCTACGGGAATGTCGCGCATTTACACTTTCGAATAATATATGTAACTGCATATGAAACATATGCTGCTGTCGGCGTACTCCATCTTATAGTTTACCTCCTGTGATTTTTAATTGGAAATTCGTTGCGGACTTTGAGTTTTCCGGCAGTCCTCTTCAGTCCAACATTCACAGAAAAGATATAACGGGTAACTTGGAGAAGTATTCGTTAATGGGTTGTCTTGTTTACTGTTGTTTACTTTGCGGCATGCCAAAAACTGATATAAATATTTGAGCCGAACTCCATCAGCTACTGCAGGAAGACGGCGCAATACTTATTAAACTACCAACCGGCAGTGAGTCGTATGTCAACAAAGATTTGAATTAGCAAATCGACACTCTCTTCGAGAGTTTGCTCCACTCCTGGATGCGCAACTCAGGCGTGTCTTGAGGGCATCTTCTTGTAAACTACAGTTCAAAAACCGTGAGACGTCTGCGCACCTGGCTAAGTAAAGGTGATCTCGCTTGAGGTGCACAGCGCGGTATCGATGGAACAAAGTATATGTGCTTTTTGCCGGATAGCAAAATGCGCAGAGAAGAGCACTTTGACGACCGCCAGTGGCGTACGCGGTCGATGCGTGTGTGCATCGTTGGCCAGAAGAAACGCCGTCAGAGTCAAGCGTGTATAGTTCATAGCAAGTCTTTTCATTCTTTCCGACTGGATAGGATTATTGCGGCGTATAATATCGGTTTGTGGCCCTTCTTCGTGCAGGAATGATTTTGTGGTTATTCGCATCCATATTTCTTAAGTCGTCTTTGAATACGATACTTATAGTTTGCCCACTGTGAGGGTGGGTATCAATGTAGTCTGGATTTGAGCATTACTTTTTAGGAAATTGTATCCGGAGGGAAAGAATGGAGGGCTTTCTAAAGCTACTACCATATGACGAGTGGGAAGACGAAGCATGAGTAACGCAGTAATTTTTTCTGTCTAACAGATGAATTCAAGAAGATTAAGATATTAATTGCAGGTGGCTAGAATTTGAGGCACCTACTAGCATTTAGCCTTCCATTCCGAATCATTCATTGTCATTTTTTGGCTGCTAAAGGCAATTTTGATTACTCGAATAAACAAGTTTCCACCATCGTTCTCAACTTAAATTTCGTTTCGGAAAGGAATTCTGTTCTTAGCCTCGATAATCATCTCAACCTATTGCATTGCACAAAAAATTATTGATATAAAGAGTTATCGTTATGAAGCCAAGTCCGACTTGCGAACGAACTGAATTTATCCTTCAAGCAATTCACATTTCCGTCCAACAAGCATTCATTTCTCAATAAAATTAAGTTTACGTTCCACTTGTACCCTTCAGAGTACTGGCTTGCACACCTCATCGTACTTACTCGCAACAGCCAATCGTAGGGATTCTGTTGCCTTCCATTCCAAATCCTTAATTTTCATTTCTCGGCTCCTAAAGGCAATTTCGATTACTCGAATAAACACGTTTCCTTTCCACTTTCGTACTCAACCTCCATTTCCTAAATGCTTTTATTTTGTTTCGGAACTGACTTCTGTTCTTAGCCTCGATAATCATCTCAGCCAACTTGCAGACTAGATTTATCCTTTAAGCAGTTCGGATTTCCGCCAAACAAGCATTAATTCCTCAATGAAATCAAGTTCATGTTCCACTTTATTTTCCAAACTAATGTCTTACACACCCCATCGGACTTACTCTCAACAGCCGCTCGTATGGATTCGGTTGCCCTTTGTTGAACGCGTCCATTGAATGCTGGTCTTTAGGAAAGGTTCAATGATTTTTCCTCAGATCCCATGAGAGCTACGATCCTCCATTTTGTCCGTCAACGGAGGACTAATGGAACTGACTTGTATGTGGTCTGCACTAAATCTAAATTTTTATTTTCAGAATTAGCAAAACTGCTTTAACTGTATTATAGGCTAGTTTTCCACACATAACATTATTTACAATGTTGCACCGATATTCCTTTGTGGGGAAATGTATGTACAGTAATAAAAACCAACCAAATTAAATGCGCTCACCTCGAGGAAGAAAACCCGAGATTTTATCGCCATACGTTGACATTTTTCCTGTTGATATTTATAATTATTAAAACAGGTTTCCACACCTCTCCATCCTTCTTGTTGCTGGTAAGGCACTCCCATCATTCCCATACCTCGCTTTCGTTTTGAGACGAATTTTTAATAGATTTCTCCTGTCGCGGACATGTCTGTGCTCCTATCACGTTGCCAGACAACTGTACAGGCTTGAGAAGAATTTATCGAAAGTAACATGTAGTGCGCGATCTTGCTTATGAAATGTGTTGTAATTTACGAATTATTGCCAAGCACACTCATAGTGACACCATTTCATGAGTCTTTTATTCATGTTATCTAGGTATCAGTTGAAAGAACTAGAACAAAAAAATAGTAAAAACAGTGTTGCGTGGCCTAGAAATGCCGACTTTTGAAATAGCCCAATATCCGGAAAGCGGCAGAAATGGTTTTAATTTAGTCAACTGCGTTTTAATATGCAAAGAATGTATTCTAACAGCAAAACATAGTAAATATGAATGTACGAGAAAAATAACGTTTAAAAAGTGTTTCAATGTAGTTCAAATCTAAATGTTGCATAATAAATAGTGTGATTTCATAAATGGCGGTAAGTCTAAAACCTACATTCTCAGTATAGTTTCCAAAATATCCTTTCAGGGATTCGTGGTATTAATAACTCGTCTGAGTTGAAGGAGTTGCGTTTGAACAAGATAAACGAGATTTGTTTGCTCTCATCGGTGGGGAAGTCGTAGGATTAAACGTTTTCAAAAGGGGACATGCGACCAGGCCGATTGGCGCCTAAAAAATTCAAACAGAAATGACAGGCATGATCAAAAAAGTACAATTTTGTGTTTACAAAAGGAACGTTACTTCGACACATTAATTAACACCTTCTATTCGTTTTGGATTACGCCAAGTTTCAGATTGACCTTAAAATATTGCTCAAAATTTCATGATTTTTAATTTCTTCCCCTCATCGTCCATAAAGACAGATTCTGAAATACCCGCCTGCATAAAAGTTTAAAAAAGATAATAATTGAAGACATTTACTGAATATGAGAGTGTTTGCGCGCTCCTTTGCACGAAGAATGTTGTTTGGGTCCCTGTAAAAACTCATTCAGACCTCCAATTTCATTTTCGAATAAATTGCTGTGCACAACTAAAGCCAGCAACGAATAGGCCCTCGCCGAAAAAGAAAACTGTTCCTAATTAATTACCGGTCTAAGAAGCGATTTGATACTGGACTCCGTTGACGGATCTCTATGTACTTTGCATTTTTGCATGAAATGGACAACTTTACATTTTTTGTTGTTTCTTTTACGTTTCTGAACAATACTAATATTTTCCAACCGTATACATAAAAAACGCCTTTTTCTAGATATTCGATTATTTGCACTGCTTTTGCTCGTTCTTGGATTACGTTCTTTGATTTTGAATTTACAGCACGGTGCCCATTCAAATATTGATATTTTGCTCAAAATTTTAACGCTTTTCTTGTTTTATTTCTAAAAAAGCTATGTTCAGAATCTATACTAAACAAGAAGTTGTGAGCAAATGCAAATGATCATTCGATGGTGGTCAGTTATGTGAAATCGCGTAATATTTTCCAGCTGACAAAAAAAATTTAGCCAATTTAAACACTGGAATAAGTGTTTGCGTTATTATTGTCATTTAGGTAACAAAACATAAGGATTTCGTAAAATGACCTTTGTGTTTGGAATTTGATTGACACGGTTGGCATATAATAAATTTTTAAGTCTGGCTTAACCTGTTTACTAAAACCCTCGCTAAAAGTATATTTCCTTTAAGTAAAAAATTCATTCAGATAAGCAGCCGAAGTCAGGAAATGTTTAAGCATTAAAAATTGTCCGAATATATTGCGATGTCCATTCTTGCTAAAATATATTAATACAGTAGATGTGCTTACTCATGAAATCTCAATCAAAATTTCGAAATGCGTTCTCGTTTCGAAAACATAAATAAAGTCGTGTTGTAAAACTAATCATGATTCAGCATAATCATATACTAATTCAGTAACCACAGGGGGTCAACTTTCGAAAGAACTTATTTTCGGCTGCATGCAGATCTATCCTCTGCAGAAAAAGACTATTTAAAAAGCGTGCAATTTTCTGATTGATTTTTTATGCCCTTGAAAATTCAATTTTATTTCATGGAAAACATGCGTACTTATATTCATTCTTTTACTTATTCGATAGAGACTCACGTCTTCTTCCGAATTCATACACAAAAGAAGATTATAATTCGGTTCTAAAAGAAGTATCTTATTGTGAGATTTTTTAATACCGTTAAATGGCCGTTCATGAAACGTCATGTATCTGCATTTACGAATGCGGCTTGTAAAGTTAACAATATTGCTCAAATCCACTGATGAATTTGATGAACCTCATATGGTCTTCTCTTAACACCGTAGAGAAATGCATGGTTTTCCGTACACGGAAAATATACAGCTTGTAGTTTTGAAACCCTGAATTCAAGTGTAACAGCAGGTCGGGTTCAAAATTATTCGGGAATCAGAAAATTTTTTAAAACCGAATTATACCCGTTTGAGTATGAAAGTGAAAGAAGTCGTGGTTTTCTACCGAATAAGTAGAAGAATGAATATTTTAATGCATGGTTTCCATGAAATATAATTAAATTTTTAAGGGCAGTGAAAATCAATGAGGAAATTGCATATTACACATGTAGTCATTTTTTGCAGAGTATGGATATGGCAGGCAGCCGAAAAAAGTTCTTCCGACAGCCGACGCCTAAAAGTTACTGGATCATTATAGATTTATGCTGCATTATGGCTAGTTTTACAACACTACATAATTTATCTTTTCTAAACGAGAACGCATTTCAAAATTTCGGTTGATATTTCATGATTAATCACATCTACCGTAAGTATCCAGTTGTATCTTGAAAACGTTCACGGTAGGGGAATTAACAACAAATTCCGGCAAAGAGTTCCTTTGGCGAATGACCCTTTGTGAGAAAAAAGGAGTAGCGTTGATTTGTGTGGCAAAGTTCCCTTTTAAGCTTGCAACCATGTTGTCTGAGATCGGACTTGGATGAGTTAGCTCATCTACTGTATTTTACTTGATATTATTTCGTAAACAAAAATAAATTTCATTGAAGGGATTGGAGGAGCAAGTGAAATGTTGAACGTTAAAGAAGTCAAGAAATTGTCCAATAAGTTTCCGATATTAGGTTTATGAGATAGGTCGCGCACTGTATATTCGCCAAACCCTTTTCTGAATTATTCTTTAAACTAAATGATGCATTCGTTTTCTAAATGCATACATAAGCATGATTTCATAGTGATATTTTCCTTGGGAAGGACCAAATACAATATTTATAGCCTATGTATTTTAAATCTGCGAGATTACCAAATCTGGAGTAGCAGACTAACATTGATGTACTAAGAAATCATAATTACGGAAAAGTACGCTTTTGGAATTTCTTCTAGTCGGATTATGCTCACCATAGTTTCCCTGGTTTTTCTAATTAAAATTCCTTCTACGACAATAATCGTAATACAGGCGTCCTAACAGCTTGCATTATCAATGAAACTGCAAAAGATGACCGATCGCAGGGTGTTATTTCCAGGTGGTTGATGTTTCATTGATAGCACGGACATTTCTGATAGACATGATTATTACTTAAGACCAAACCCACTATCCCATAAAATGATGATCCTGGAAGACATGTGGACACACGTATCCGTGATCGACCCCCGAGTGTTTGAAAATGTCAGGAAACCTCGACATTAAAAACTTTGTTGCAATTAGACATCTATGTGAAAGAATTGCATTCCAAGAGGTGTGGCTATTTAAATTATGCGAAACTTTCGTACACACTGCGAGGGACGGTAATGAATGACTGAGCGTCTTTGAGGCCAGCATATTCAATATCTGCGTGGTGGCGACTGAGGAACAAGAGCTTTTTAAAATTTTTATTGTTTATGCTGGGCTTTCAGGAAAGCCAAAACGATATGGGTTCCTTTTCGTGCAGGCTGTGCAAACGCAGTCGCATTGATTGTGACCTTTTATCACGACCATTGTTTGTTTATCGATCACATACTTAAAGGTTCGATTTTATTTGAAGTATTTCTTTGGCAAATATCTTCTTTATAAAACATTCAGCTTTTATATTATATCTGCGTCATAAAATTTCTGAAGGACAAATTGGAATAGCTGATAGAAGCGAACAGGCGAGTTCCAGGTAGCAGTTGAGAAGACGAATATGCGATCACTAAAAAACGAAAGGTATTGGCCAGACGTTTCGGATTCTCTCTCGAATCCATCATTAGATACATTCGCATATAAAGGTTATGGCGGCACAGGGAAGGCAGTATTTATAGCATCTGGCTGTCGTGGGACCATTTGCGCACTGCAATTAACAGTTCTCGCAATCACCGCTGGGGTCGTAATTGATGCGGTGGTGGCTTGTCAGTCCGAGTCCGAGTCGTCAATTGCTGTGAATTCGTCATGCATGATGGATAATGGTGTGACGATCGCTCGGCAAATTGGCTCAGTGTCATCAAATACTGAAATTCTAAAGTGAAATAGATCATTATCCTAGCTGACAGAGAGACAGCGAATCAGGTCTTTTGAATGATGTCTATGAGTTGCGTTGAAAAGAACAGCACCTAGAAAAACGGGAGAACCTCGTCATTAGACGCCAATGCCACGAATGTGCAGAAGTCAGTGCTGATAAAAATGGCAAGGAAATTCGAAACAAATCAAATGACTAACGGTTTTGATATATCTGACCCGTAAATCGACTCCAAGTCAAACCGTCAATGTCATTAGATACATGAGGTTAACCAGGAGAGGCGAGAAGATTCGTGGCGCTACTCTGCTCATCTTGGATAGTCACTAATATTCAGCACTGCATTCTCCTTTTATTCCTCCTGCGACCTCCTCGAATACTACCAGTTGGCAGTTCTGCAAGATTTGAGGAGGAGGAAGGGGACTCGGTTTGGCTGCTGTTCACTCACACTATAGAAGTGACCGGTCTTCATTAGTGGAGGTCAGGTGGTTAGCGCCACGAGGGCTCCATTGTCGTCTGCGAGGACACTATCAGAGAAAGCCTCCAACATCACCGAGATGAGAACTTGGACATCATGCAAAACCTATCCTCATTGCTCGCGTCATCATGCATAGTCGCCGGCTTATGTGACCGCCAAAGTGCTTACTATTCCAATCTGTAGTTAGTACATTACTATCCCCAAATGACCAGCAAGACGTCTATGTGCGAAATCGATCTAAGACCTGACGGAGACTACACTGTCTACACGGGGTGCGTTAAGGGCTGATTAAGAGCTATTTCATTTTGCACTCGACTCATGTGGAGGAAAATTATTAGAAGATTTGTTTATACGCAAGATGGCTAAGAGGTATTTGGCTACTGTGCAGTATGAGGCACAGTCGAGTGCCTTTTTATAATTGAATTTGTGATGTCGCCGCACAATAACCCACCCATTTCTTGACGCAGTAGCTCCCTCCTGAAGTTATCAATTAGATAGCAGTTAATTCACGCCGATGTTTCTCTTGTAAAAGTGTCGTTTTCAGCGGGAATAATTCAGCCCAATTAAACAAAACAGCAAGATAGGCCACGTCTCACTTTTCAACAGCTCATTGCTGAACCATGGCAAGTCGGCGTGACTTCCAAAATTGCTTGCCTTTGTATTTACTACTTTTACCCTCATTAGACGCACAAATTAAGACCGAGTGATGGAGGCCTGCTTTGATCGAAATCCACTCAAGCCCACATCTGGGACGTTGCGAGTCACACAGCCCTACTTCTATACCCCTATAATCCCTTTCGGCCTTCTCATTCCGCGCTTCCTCGTTTGCGAGCCCTCCTTTCACGACCTGATCACAAACCAACCTTTCGTCAGCCTCCATCACTTTATCGTCCTGTCTCCCTTCCTCCTCCACTTCAACTACCCCAGTCCTTGTCCTAATCTTCATCCTCTTTCTGTTCGTCTAACTCTCCATCTTTTTTCACCTTCCTTTACTTCTGTGAACCCTTTAACTCTTTATCCTTCTCCAGCTTGTACTCATTTGTACCGACCTCAACCATGTCCTCATTTTCCAGTACCTTCTACTTCTTCAGCTCCACCACCTTGAATAACTTGACAAAATCAATTTCCCCACCCCCGCTTCTCTTCCTTATCATTTCTCTCCTTGTTCCGTATCTCCACTTAAGTCATCATGAATGTGTGACGCCTATCTATTTTGCGCACGACCATCTGTCCAATATAGGCGGTAACGTATTCTTAAGGAAGAAGACGCGATCTCTTGGACAAGAGCTTTTTTGCCTGACGTTTTGGATTCCTGCTCAAACCCAACATAAGAGAAAAAAGCAGGTACTGGTGGTTTATTCACAAGAGGCTGCAGTCGCCATGCTATCGCATACACCTGAACACTCACATCTCCCCCCTTCATTCAGGATCGTTGCACTTCGTGTGCGACGGTGTGGTCGGTCGCCTACGAGGGGTACATTAAGGGCTGATTTGGAAGCATTTTATTTTTCATTCGACATATGTAGAGGGTAACTATCAGAAAATTGGATTATACGCAAGACGGTTAGGAGGCATGTGACTACTTCGCAGTATGAGGCACAGTCGAGTGTCTTTTCTTAATTAAATTTGCGATGCCGCAACGCATTAGATCACCCGTGTGCGGACGTATTAGCTCCCCCCTGCAGTCGTAAATTAGATGGCAGTCAATTCACACAAGTGTTCCCCAGTAAGAGTGGTGTTTTCAGCAGGAATTATGCAGCCCTCCAAAACAAAACCGCCCAGAAGA
>CACRXP010001061.1:144373-174355 GCA_902702965.1 Spirometra erinaceieuropaei | reverse complement strand
ATTGGCAGATAGCTCCTCTGTATCGGACAGGCTCGAGGTTTAAAAATTGTCAGTACTTCTTAAAATGGTCATCGAACAGTGCACCAACGTTCATTCTATCGTCGAAATATGCATCGGCCGAAATATTGCAAATCGGAAAATGGAAATTTTCGGATGCAAAACGTCGTTTTTAAGGCGCATGGACAGAAAATTTATAGCAGGATGTAGACGTAATTTCTCCATTGGAGTGAGACGTGGACAAAGCTCATGACATCCACCCGAAACAGAAATCAAGGGCGATCAAACGTGAACTTTGCTTAGTGGAGGACATTTTAAAACCCCGCAAGCGAATGAAGAGTTGCAGGTCACATCGGAGCACTGAATTACACACCTGTCGCGTCCCATTCGCAATAACGTTTTGATATGCAGAGCTGAAAACATCATCTGCTGGAGAATTAGAGAGTTCTTCCACATGCTGGGGGACGAAGTTGGAGATTAGGTTGCACTACTGGGTACATTGTTGTGACGTAATAACTAGGATCCTGGGTCAGAATCCGTCAATCAAGTGGTGCTTAGCACCTCTATTCCAGTCTAACGGTGTATGACGCATGACCACTTGAAAAGACTTAGTTAATAGTAGTGCAAAACTCAAGATCGCGTTTCGGCTCCCACTTGTCCCGTCATGCCTAAGAGCTCTCTCTCTAGAGCCCAACCAACAGCCACACAGTAGCGCACGATATAGACAGAATGGTATTATCGAAAAAGTTAAGGGAGACTGGAATGGCCGTTTCTGGCTTATTGGTCGTCGTCAGCCAGTCGTACGCAACTCCAAAGTGTGGAACACCCGGGGCTTGATCCGATCACAATCAGCAGGACAATGAGCCTGTGGTTCAGTGGTTAGAGGCGCTGGGCATCTAACCAACAGGTCGCGAGATGGGGCCCCATTGTTCCAAACTTCAGGGTTGGGTATGATTGGCTAATGACGGCTAATAAGCCAGAAATTACCATTTCAGTCTCCCTTGTCTTTATCGGTGATACTGTTCTGCCTTTAGATTTAGATAATTTGCAAAACGCATCTATTTTTGCGTTAGGTTTCTACTTAAAACCACTGTTCATTAAAGTCTCTATATAAAATAAGTAGCTTGATATTTAGGTAAAATGTGGCTACGTAGACCCACCTGATGGACACAATACTGTTGGGGTTGGGGTTAGGGTTGGAGGTTACGGCTAGGGGCGACGGTTAGCGGTTAAGCTTGGGGGTCAGGGTTAGAGGTTAGGGTTGATGCTAGACCTGGAGGTTAGGGTAATTATTTCTAAACCACTCAACGCACAACCACACATTCCCAATAATTTTTCTTTCGCATTCAATTACTTGGCCTCGTCAACTATGTGTTCCCTGGCCCCACCTTTAAAAACCCCATATCACTACCGGTCTCGCACTACAGGTGGCAGCGGTTTGTTTAATTCAGGTGGTGCTACATGACCACATCTGACCGTTATTTCTTATTTACCCAAATATAGAGTGCCCATGGAGATTGATCGGCTGGAATGTCAGAAAAACGTATGGCTGATATCACTTATCGCACTTTTAGCATACGCACTAGGGTGTTTTTGGTTGACTCTTCAAAATCGCCGTACAGAACCCTCGGTAGGTACAAACTTGAAGTCAAAAACTCTGAGAAAATAACTTTGAGAAAATAAATCACAAACCACTGTGATTCCTAAAAACAACATAAGTAGATCCCTATCCTTCCTAGCTTTCATTTGCTACGCCTGTTGCTGGTGTTCTTCTAGCAGAAATTTCCGATATTTTGATTTTTGGTTAGAGGGAGTACTTATTGCAGCTCATTGTATGGCCTAGAGGTTAACAGCACGATCCTGTTAGGCCAGGTACAGTAGGTGAGCTAACTCATGAAATGTCAACCAAAATTCTGACATGCGTTTTCGTTTCGAAAAGGTTAACTAAGCAGGGCTGTAAAACTAATCATCGTGCAGCATAATTCTATGGTGCTTAGGTTACCTCAGGATGCCGGCTTTCGAACGAACTTCGTTTCGGCTGCATGCAAAAACCGTACTCTCTGAAAGAGGATTACTTATGTAGCATGTATTTTTCTCATTGATTTTCGATACCCAAAACATGTATTATATTTCATGTAACACAAACATTTAAATATTCATTCTCTTGCGTATTCCCTAGACGTATATGTCTTCATCCAGTTTTAAACCCGAGGGAAATGTATAATTCGGTTTTAAACAACGTTTCCAATTCTCGAATAATTTTGAACTCGACTTGTCGTTACGCTTGCATTTAGGGTTTCGAAATTACAAGCCGTATATCTTCCGCGTACGGAGGACCATACATTTCTCTATGGTAGTAAAAGGAGATCATATGGAGTTCATAAAATTTAGCGGTGGATCTAAGTCATATTGATAATTTTACAAGCCACACGAGTAAATGCGGAGACATGGCGTTTTATGGAAGTCCATTTCACGGTATTAAACAACCTGACAATTGGAAACTTTTTAAAACTGAATCACACCCTACCTTCGAGTATTAAACTGGGAGAAGGCGTAATTTTCTACCGAATGAGCAAGAGGGTGAATATTTGTATGCGTGTTTTCCATGAAATATAATGGAGTTTATAAGCGTATCGAAAATCAATGAGACAAATGCATGCTATATCAGTTGTCATCTTTTACAGAGTATCGTTTTTGCCTGCAGCCGGTAAGAAATTCGTCCGAAACCCGACGTCCTGGGGTTACTTAAATATTATAGAATTATGCTGCATGATCAATAGTTTTACAAACCTGCTTAATTATTCTTTTCGAACCGAAGACGAACTGTGGAATGTCGGTTGTCATTTCATGATTTAGCCCACCTCCTGTAGGAACTACTAAATTATGTCGACCAAGTAGTAGTAGCAATCTGCGTCCCTAATGTCTCGATTATGAAAAAAACGTCTTTTTGCATTATTAATTTGCCGACTCACAGTATCTTCGGGCGCGCACACGAAGTCAAATAGGTCGTCGGTGGTTGCTTTGTGCCAAGTGATGCGTCAACGGCTCGGTAGTTGCAAGAATACTGATAGTCTGACGATAGTGCAGAAAAATCGTCTGGCCAATATCGCGTGCTTATAACAGACTCTGTGCAGACAGCTGCGCAAACGATACTCAAAGAGCTGACGAAAACGCAATCGAACAACAGCTCCCGCATTAATGCGCTAGAAAGTCCCACTTGATAGTCGCTGGTTAGTGGAAATTTCAAAATATACCAGAAACTATGGATGGACTCCTGACTTTTAAATTGTTTCCAAAGCCCTTTGTCAGACTCGTCAGTCGGACGGCCTGAGGTCCTGCGAAAAGTACCATCGAACACAAGACGTCGGCAGCCGACGTGTTCCCTCCGTTTTTTTTTTGTTATGCCCCGACTTAGAGTTCGTTAAAGCTTCTACCAGGATGACACCAATGTCATCTGCGTATGCATTGCCAAAAAGTTTGGGGAAATTCTTGTTCCAGCGGTGATTCTATTGCTAGTCATTCTGATCTCGATTAGCACCCAGAATACCTTTGAGCGCATCGGCTTTGCGGATCCCGCCCCGAAGCACTGTCGCATAAACAGAAAATGCTGTACGTCACTAACATGGGCGTGCCATCCGCCACGTTACACAAAGACGAATTTACTGGCATAATTGTTCGACAACGAATGCGTCCTTCTTACGTAGAAGGACAAACGAGGACGCCACCTACGAGTGGCGTAGATCCCGACCAATTACTAAGCACCGAAAAAAACTCAAGTTCTCCTAGACGCTCCTGTGTGTCCAGGATATCTCGATAACCGGCAGCACTTTCATCATGCCGCTTAGAGTTTGGCTTACATATAGACCAGAGTCAAAAATCGCCCGACCGAACGGCCTCTGCCACAGCAGGAAAGGTCGGAGTGGCTTACTCCCTTTCGAGTTGTGGCAGACAAAGCGAATACGCCGGAGAGACCGCGTGATATTTTGGACACGGATGGCCGAACACGAGCAGCAGTTAGAAGTAGTGGCGCTAGTTGTCAAGTTGCGCCCATACGACGGGACCCGGCCACACTTCCGACTTCGGCGAGATCGTAATTCCCGCGTCTTTTAACAGCTGCATGAGTCGTTAGTTGTTTAATTCATGCCGATCCGCTCCTTACTTCACCATTGAGAGCGTCAACCATGTTAAATACTAAGACTTTCCCCAGGTAGACTTCTTAATTACTCACAGACTTTTCCGGCAAGCACTGCTTCCAGGCACAGTATTAGTCAACCAAACTTGCTGAGCAACAGGTCGTCTCCGATGGTGTCCGCTGAGTGCCGCACAGCAGAGTGGACTTAACCGAGCAATCGGCAAATACTGACGGTAGACTTGCATTGCATCTACTTCACTCTCTTCTCCTCATTTTTCTGAGCTCGGAGTAAAGAGAGAGACAGTCAGGAAAACCGGAGGACTGGTGCAGCATAAGCTCGCGCCAAGCTGTCGTTGCGTAGATAACCAACACTGCTTTTTAAAGCTTGGATGCGGGGGATGGAGTTATCATCGCATCGAGTATGGAGGATACTTCTTAAATCTATATGGTTGTATTACACGATCATTTCATAGACCCTGTGACCCCTGTGTATTCACTCATTCATCTGATGCTGCTCCCGTTTGTAAATCCAAAACGTCGGCGAATAAAACTGCTGCCACAGGGACAGAGTCAGCTCCTTCTTAACAGCCGATAACTTTCAAACTACTGTGCGCAGCCGTCTCCTAACCTTCTCACCCACAGGTTGCGACTTTTCATCGTGACATCTTTTTTCTCGTTAAGATGGAGAGAAGAACAGTGCAAGCTCCCATGAGGCAACCAGCTTTAACGGAGGAGCATGTGGGGCCTTCAGTGCAGAATCTGGTTCCCGCGTCTCCGAGTCACCACTGACCTCTGTGAAGGGCGAAAATGACGGTCGATGTGATCAAGTAAGTCATATGTTGAGACATTGCTCGCCCAGAATAATATCTACCGTTAGAAGGACTTAAGAACTGATCTGGCCAAATATGTCGTGACTTGCGCAGTTTTGCGTATGAAAACCCGAAAAGAGGGAACGCACAAAACTAAAGCCTACCGATGCTGTCCTTCAGCCTATGCAGGACCACAAACCTATTTGCCTAGCACATTAAATAGGCACAAACATGTATTCTTGAGGCCAGTCATAAGATCGTCCTCTGCAATGGATTCTAGACCCTAGTGATCATAAGTCATGATTATAGGTCCTTAGTATTCACCCGATATGACGACGCCATCGACAGTATTAACATAGAGCGTAGACCGTGCTCTTCACTCATGTTTACTGGAACGTCGGGGAACACACTTAAATTGAGGTCCAGGAAGAAGTTGAGTTTTTAGAATTATGCAATTATCATGAAGTCTTGCTTCGTTTGAACTGATTTACGCATGCCAATCTCAAAGAATATAGGGAGTCAATCCTCACCAAATCATCTAATGAAATACTAACCGAAGTTCTGAAATTCATTTTTGATTAGAAAGACTTATGCACTCAGGTTAGAATATTGTTTATCGCACAGCATAATCTCAAGATATTTTAGTCATATCGGGTTGTCGGCTTTTGAATACTGATTATTTCCGCCGTCTTCAAATCGTATGATCGGTACAAAAACGGCCACTGAAGTGGTATTGCCCGCTGGCATTGACTTCGATGCCCTTAAAAATTTAGATATAGTTTATATTTATAACATGCATGTATATATTCTTTCTTGTAGTTATTTGGTGTGCAATAACGTCTTCTTCAAATTTTGCAGCAGAAAAAAGAGCTTCTTTCGTCATAGTAAAAGGTTTTGGTTTTATGAATAATTTTCAACGTAACCCGGTCATTTCATTTGTGTTTCCGATTTTCAAAATACAGTCTGCATACTACTCAAACAGGTAAATTCCTGCATTTCTCTATGCCACTAGGACGCTTCTATACATAGCTCATAAAATTCTCCGTCAGTTATGGACCACATTGTATGTTGTTGCCGACAGCCATTATGGCCATCTGGTGTCCTTTTTCAAGGTCACGCTGCCTCAAGGACATTCACCCCTTGCCGCAGTCATTAACAGAAAAAGAGGCGTCGTGAAAGAGAACCCTGGAGAGGCTGCTAAATACTTCATAAGGAACATTAACAAAAGGACAGACGCAATTTTAAGTGAGTGATTATCTCACGTTCTCAAAAGGTGCCATAGTTGTCAACTTTTTATGACCGAAAGCTACGCTTTCCTAGAGTATGGCGGTTGAAAAAGGTGTGATTAGCTTTGAAATAAGTACAAGCATAGTAACAATAAACTCTGCTCTGCATGCTCGCTTTAACAAAGAGGAGTATTTTGAAATAAGATCCTATAAAATCTTATTGAATTAGAAGGGCCATCAAAAACCAACGTCAAAAATGCATACTAACTAAATGGTTTTTTGCATCGAGTATGGTGGTTGGAGAGGGCTGGAAAAAGATCGTACTCAAAAGACAGCATCTTGCGATGACTGAAATACCTTGGGGTCATGCTACATGTCAATCAACATTGCAACCCCATGTAAGTAGTCCTTTTTAATCGAGAGTACATTTTAGAATTTCGGTTAACATTTCATGATATCGGTCAGACCATGTCTGCAAAAAACTTTGGCTCACCAATCACGTGTAAGCTAGCCCGTGGCAAATACTTAAGTGTAGAATCCCCACGGCAAAAACGCTAAACTACGAGGAGAGAGGGAGAACGGGTTAGAGAGTAACACCCTTAATCCTCGATCGCTCTCCAAATAGGACAAACTACCGCCTTCTCTCTATTAAACATTGTAACGCTCATGCTGACGGAGCATTTTTCCATAGGAATCTCTCTAGGGTGCCTGGATAAATCTTAAGACAAAATCGACTGGTCTGCAAAAATACAAGGGTTGTCTCATATTGTGCATAGGCGGTATCGGTCTTACAATTTTTTCTAACTGATTATATTCTTAACCATTCTTCGCATTAATCGCTACCCAGAGACATTATTCAGAAGCCTTGATGATGATTGCTTGCGTCATTTTGCCGATAAAGCACGCATGACACCCAGAACAACCCATTCCGTAGACGAAATAGTAAGTGGTTTGCGGAGGAGGGCGAAAGGGTGTTTTATAACGCAAATGTTTGAAGCGTTTTGTTGGGGGCTGGATATTTCTCCCTGGTTTTCGTTTTGTGTCAATTTCTAAAAGTCTGTCCGGTGAGGAGGGACACCTAGGCGATCGAAATGTGCCCCTGTTTGGCTTAATAAAGTTTTCGAAGTCAATATCATTAAGGTGGCCCTAATTTTGACTGCTCTGCCATTGCGCCATCTAATAACTGATTACTAGACATGTCGTTTTCCCAACGTTCAATAATTTTAAACTGACTCAGACAAAGACTGAGATTTAGCGGTCGCTCCTCTGTTTTTCAAAATTTGAAATTCTTCCTCTATCTACAATTCGATTCATTGTGTGACATTCCACGACAGATTTCATTTCCAAATCGAAAAGCTTCAGAAACGCCTTAAATCCAAGATGGCTCTATCCTGAGCGAGCCATAAATTCTTCCTGGCTAACACTCCTCCGTTCTCTGGATAAAAATGGCCTAGATAGATGGTAATCAACAGTAGATATGCTGTCGCATGAATTATTGACTGAAAATCTGAAACTTTTCTTCGATTCGAAGATATTATTTAAGTAGCGTTGTCACTTCACATAATGGTAATACATACCAGTCACGTCAGGAGTCCGACTTTCGAATAACCTTCTCATAGGCCGCCTGCGTGAATAGTATTCAGTAAAAAAGGATTACCAGATTACCATGAACTTATCCGATTAATTTCTGATACTCCTATTAAATTCAAGTATATGTTAAAAGAAGCATGCGCAAAAGTATTTTTTTCTCCTGGTTAGTCGGTAGTAAATTTGTCTTCTCCAAATTTCATTCTTAAAAAGTATCGTTCGGTTTTAAAACGTAAAACGAAGACGCAACTTTTATGTAATTTCTGGAAAAAATATTTAAATTTATAAAGCTATCGGCAGTCATCTGAAACACTTTATGCTAATTAAGCAGTCGCTTTTTGTGGGAAGTAAGTCGTTCGAAATCACTCATCCTACCATGACTGGAATATTGTATTGTTTTGCAATAAGATAATTAACATGACAACTCTATGTCAGTAATGTTTTCGAAACGGAAATGCGCTTCATAATGTCTGTTAACATTTCTTGAGATTGCGCAATTAATTGCCCTTAGCTGCTTACCCCTTTTCTCCGGGAAATACGAGCCTTCGAAAAGCAGCTGGAGGCGGCCACCAATGAATCATAGTCATTAGATCTCAGATAGAAAGCTGTCGATACCTTCACCATTAGCGATGCTCAGTGTATTTCATTTTTCTTTTTTTCACCAAAATTAAAATTCTTACCTCTACTTGCAATCTGATTCGTCGTGTGATATCCCACGACAGGCCTCAGTTGCAAATCTAGGTGCTTCAAAACGCCTATAATCTAAGATGACCCCGTTCCTGAATGTTCCGTAAAGTCTTTATCGCTGAGGATGATCAGCGCGGCGGATTGTAAAACTAATCATCTTGCAGCGTAATTCGATAATCCTTCAGTTACCTCAGGATGGCGGCTTTTGAAAGAACTTCTTTTCGGCTACATGAAAGAACTATACGTCGTAAAAAATGGCTAGTCGAGTAGCATACATTTTTCTCATTGTAGTTCGAGGCTCCTATAAATTCTTTTACGTTTTATGGAAAGTCTGCATAAAAATATTCATACTTTTGCTCATTCGGTAGAAAGTTACATTTCCTTCCACTTTTGTACTCGAAGGAAGGATATAATTTGGTTTTCAAAAACCTTTCTAATTCTCAAATAATTTTGAATTAAACCTTCCGTTACACTTGCTTTCAGGGTTCCCAAACTACAAGCCATATATTTTCCGCGTACGGAAGCCGTGCATTTATCGACGGCATTAAGATCAGACCATATGGGGTTCATAAAATTTAGCAGTGAATGTGAGCCCTGCTGTTAACTTTACAAGCCACATTGGTAAATACAGAGACATGACATTTTATAAACAGTCATTCCATGGTATTAATAAATCTTACAGTTTGAAACTTATTTCAAACCGAATTATACCCTCCCTTGTGTGTAAATATAGAGAAGACGTAATTTTATACCGAATAAGCAAATAAATGAATGAAAGACGGAGGTGCGATCACTGGAACAAAGATATTTATTGGATTGACTTTTCGGATTATTACTCCAACCCATCATCAGAGACAGTGGCAGATAAATGAATGTTTCATGTATGTTTCTCATGAGATATAATCGAATTTGAAGTAGGCAAGAACAGCAGGATTTATTGGCACCAAAAAATTTCGCGACTGCTCTTCAGCTGCTTCCTGTCGCTTCATAAGAGGTATAACGAGTGAGAACAATACAACAGATTTGAATTCATGCAGAAAATCGATGCAGAAACAGCAAGGTTAGGGTTTTGGGCAAAGTTGGCTAATCGATAAAGTTAATAACACGAACAACTCGGACATTGCGTTACCTGGAGGCAGCCTATATACGACGAGTGAAACCAGATCTTTGTAAACAATTGGAGCACGTGGTTAACCTAACATTACCATGGTAGCCTCTGGCTCCATGATTCCCCCTCTCTCCTCCCATTTTTGCTCTTTAACGTTTCCTTCTTTTTCACTTTCTTCCCCTACGACGTTTGTGTTATTAACTTCATCGATTAGCCAACTTTGCCCAAAACCCTAACCTTGCTGTTTCTGCATCGATTTTCTGCATGAATTCAAATCTGTTGTATTGTTTTCACTCGTTATACCTCTTATAAAGCGACAGGAAGCAGCTGAAGAGCAGTCGCGAAATTTTTTGGTGCCAATAAATCCTGCTGTTCTTGCCTACTTCAGCTTCGTACCGGGGACAAAATGCTTCAAATAAAATCGAATTTTTAAAGACACCGAAAATCAATGAGAAAATGCATGCCACAGAGGTTGTCATTTTTTGCTAATTATGCTTCTTGCATGCAGCCTGAAAGATGCTCGTTTGAAAGTCATCAACCCCGAGTAACTGCATAATTATAGAAATATGCTCCAAGATGATAAATTTTATAACCCTACCTTATTTATCTTTTCGAAACGAAAGCGCATTTCGGAGTTTCGGCTGACATTTCATGAGTTGGCCCACCTTCTGTAACTCTAACTCTTCATCCGCACAGTCTTGGAGCAGTCAATGCTGTTTCACCTTTTATTTGCTGAGAAATGATGCTCAAGTTACTTTTTATGGACACCCAAACGCCAGCATACAGTTTAGATAACAGTCATATAGCTCTCAAAATACCCTCTGCCATACATTTTCACCCAGCAACTGACATTTGTGCTTCAGACGAGAGTTTTTGATGTTTTCTTATCATTTTCTATGCTCTTGTGTGCAGCATTCAGAAAAATGTCTTGACTATTTTTACAATACCAGTGCTGGTATGAAGGTCAAATCTGATCTGACCTATTTTGGGGTCTTTGGCCCAGTAACGTCTCAACTTGGGCTTTACCCATGCGATTTTAGGTACAACCTCATTTAAAGGTTTACGGTCATATTTTGGACTAAATAAATTGTACAAAAGTGTGCGAGTTTGTTCAAGTAAGACTTAACCTTTAAAGTTACCACTAATACCGACACCGACCGTACAATTTGGCAATTTAATCTGCTTTCCAACAGTAATTTACGTGTTTCATACAAACACCTTCAGCGATGACTAGCTGCAGAGTAGTCTTTCATCTTACTTACTTTAAAAGTGACAGTTAATAGTGCTATGCACTAGGTATTATTGGGAACCAGGATTGAAGCTTTCTGACTGATTAGTTCACCTCCGAGTATGTTATAATACAACTGACATCAAAACGTTTGGCATGGATGTCTCTTTATTCAGCACAACTCTTCGTCCTTTAAGTAGTTTAATGGTGAAATGGAACAATTAAAATAGCACCTATTACGTCACCCTTTGCACTCTCCACCTCGAGAGGATTAACAGAGGGGCTCTAGCATTACAGCTATTCACTGTTTCGCACCATAACCTCTTCACAGCCAGTGATTTATCTGATCGCAATCTCCAATGATCTGTAAGGAAAATTTTGTTTTTGAACAGTCTACTGCCAAATTATCACCCCGAATTATGATATTTTCGCTACAAAATTCGTATGGTCAGCATTTTGGGCCGTGGTTGTTACGTGGTCAGCGCTGTTTGCCTATTGGAGTTGTGGCTTTTTGCTTGTTGAGCCACCTACATTTTCAGACTCTTCTAAATTTTGCTCTCATTTTCTTGTGACTATGAGCCACCCCCACCTCACTTGTCGGGTGAGCTCGGCAGACAATTTTAATTTTTGTTTAAGAAGTTCTCAGTGGCTGAACAGCCAATCCGATGAAAAGACAATCACGGTCCGCTGATGTTGCTGCTGCCGCTGCTGTTGACTTTTTTTAAGATTTCCTTGCCATCCTGGGCAGCTATCCAAATTCCGTCGAAGCTCTCTTGAGACCATTCGTGGTTCATTTGTGGCCATCTCAAGCACTTTTCATAAAATATTTGGTACATTCGAGAGGCCCCCTGAGAGTGTCAACCCACTCTCATTCCAGGCCTAATTCGGAAGACGCCGTTCGTCAACCCATGGGAGAACTTCGTTCTTGAGTTAAGAGACAAAAAAGCCTTACTCTTCCCCATCCCTGTTATTTGATTTTTGTATTTTTTCTTTTAATATGCTGCGTAATTTTTTTGAAGAAAGACCATACGACCAACTTTCATCCAGTTAATCATGCGGCAGTTCAAACCAATCTAAACCTATATAAGCTGACAGATTTAAGCAGCACCGTTTAACCGCATACAAGGACATTATGAAGGAAGTTATTTTGAATGGCTGTAGCAAATTCGGAGACTTTCCGTGCGAGCAAACAGTGACATTTCTGGTGGCAGGTATTACAAATACATTCGACGGATCCAGAAAATTTCCCCAGTAGCCTCTGTTTTTAAATTTTTTGGGTTGTGGTCGGACGACGCGGTGTCGACTACAAACTTTAGGCCTAAACAGCTGTCAAGATTACCGGTACCCAGTCACATACAGTAGGTCGGCTAGCACATGAAAAGTCAACCGACATTCCGAAATGCGTTTCCGTTTCAAAAAGATTATATAAGTAGCGTTGTAAAACTGGTCATCCTGCAACATATTTCTATAATACTTCAGTTACCTCAAGATGCGTCTTTCGAACAAACTTCCTGCCGCCTACATGCAAAAACTCTGTAAAAAATGACTACTTAAGCAGCATGAAGTTCTCTCATTGATTTTCGATGCCTCAAGAAGTCCAGTTATATTTGGTGGAAAGCATGCATAAAATATTTATTCTTTTGCTCATTCGGCAGGTAATTACGCCTACTTCCAATTTTATACTCGACGGAAGGGTATAATTCGGTTTTCAAAAACTTTCCAATCTCCGAATAATTTTGAACCCGCTCTACCGTTACACTTGGATTCAGGGCCGTACATTTTCCACGTACGGAAAAACATACACTTTTTTACAGTTATAAAGGAGGACCATATAGGGTTCATAAAATTAAGCAGTGGATTTGATCTCTATTTCTAACTTTACAAGCCACATTGGCAAATGCAGAGACATGATTTGTGGACGGCCATTTCACGGTATATAAAAGTCCCACAATTATAAAATCTTTTAAAACCGAATTATGCTCCTCCTTCGAGTATAGTATTGGAAGCAGACGTGATTGCCTACCGAATGAGCGAAAGAATAAATATTTTCTGCATGTTTTTCATGAACTGTAATTAGACTTTTAGAGGCATCGAAAATCAATGAGAGTACTTCACGCTACATAAGTAGCCATTTTTTACAGAGTTTAATTTTGCACGCAGCCGGTATCCTGAGGTAATTGAAATATTATAAAATTATGTTGCAGGCTGAATAGTTTTACAATGCTACTTAATTGCTCTTTCTGAACCAAAAACGCATTTCCGAATTTCGGTTGACATTTCATGAGGTAGCCCACCTACTGCTGCGGTTTTCCGCGAAGGTATAATATTGGAAAACCTAGTCCCGTCAGATCAGATGCGTATTGAACGTGAAAGTCGAAATGTACGCCTTCTGCCGGACAGAGATAACACATGTCAGCAAAGGAATACAGGATTTAGATAGCCTTACTCTGCCGTGGATTGTAAATTAGAACTGTCGGTTGACACAAGAAATCAGTGAGGGTTTTCACGTAAACGTCTGCGAAGTAACATGAGATGAACGGTCTAACGCGTTCTCTTTGAAGTAGACCTCTGTTGCCTTATTTAATTTTCGAGAAAAGAAATGCCTGATTTTTGGCAAAATTATCCGGAACAAAGCTTTTAAGGTTCAGGTTAACAGATTATTTATGATTATTCCGGCTGAAATTTATCCGATACAGAGGAATAACCGCGAAATACATACAATGGTTTGACTGTCGTGCCAGATGATTTCGGACGTGTGTTTTATAGCAAGGCTAAGCAGGCATGGTGAAGTTAACGTGAATTAGTTAACTGTGAGATCGGACTTGTGTAGCATCTACCGCACTCTCTCCTCCCCCACCTGGGTCCGGTGTCAAAACATTGTCAAAAAGACCTGGAGCAGGAGAAGGCGCAAATGACTGGCACGGCAGGACCCGCACTCAGGCTTATCACCACACCCTTGGCTCCACAACAAACATGTTTTCCGAGGATTTTGACAGACAACAACACAACAACGCCTCACTAGGAGGAGGATAACTGGGTAACCATACATACATGCAGCCAATGGTTATCCCAGGCATTTCATCGAGAGAAGCAGACGTTGGGCGCCCAGACAACGGCCAAATGAGCAGCAACCCGAAGTCTGGAGGGCCATTCCTTACGTTAAAGGGGTCTCTGAAGCGGTCTCGCGACTGTTACAACCCATCAGAGTAGGCATAGCCCATCGACCACAAGCAACAATTCGACGTCGCCTGATGCAACCTAAAGACCCATTGCCACCCGCTGAAACCTCAGCAGTCATCTACAAAATAAATTGCAATGAGGGCGACTGCAACTATGTGGGCGAAACTGGGCGGAAATTGCAAACTCGCCTACAAGAACATAAATCGGCCACTCGGAGGTTAGACCCTAACTCTCAACTAGCAACACACGTTGGAGAAACGGGGCATACTTTTGACCTCCAGAGGGCTACCATCTTAGGTCGAGGCAACACAAAAACAGAACGGCGTGGTTCTCCGATGCCCACTCTATCAACAGGCATCTGGACCTTCCTGCAGCTTACAAAGTCCGAAGTCATCACAACCGTAGAGCTCAGGACCAAACAACCACACCGGACTTAAGAAGACAGCACGGAGATAGCCCGACGCTGAGCTTACTCAGTGAGGAAGAACAAGAACCGCCAGACCGACCGCCCGACTAAAGTCCAATCAGCTCCCCTCGACAGAGTGGTGACTCATAAAGCGCACAGGCAAAAACGCCCGTCAACCATTTCCTGAGAGGCCGACGCAGCGTGAGAAGAGAGAAAAATCGATCAGCATGAGGCCGGCCAACACAACTTGCCACTTTAAACTAAATTTCTGATCGATTAGGTGCAGTTTACGCTTTGACAATGAAGAGCCAACCCAGCTCTTTGAAACGTCAGCAGTTAAATAAACCTGTTCCAGAGAGCCAATTTTCTTCTTCTAATACAGCCTGTATACCCAGCAGGAACGCAGGCCCATCTACAGACAGGGAACCAGGTGACAGAAAACTGGTAGCGCATACCAGACTGCGAGGTACACGGTCAGGTGAACCATGGCATACCAGACGCATACAAACCTTCAAAGACCCAAAACACCAAATCGTTTGTCATACCGATAACACAGATACTAACTAAAACACCGACACACGTGTTTTAGCGACCTTGCCGCTGCATGAGGCAGTTATAAGGGATTTGGTTATACAGTGTCCAACCTCCTAGAGTTGTCCATCTGCTTTTTGGTACATAAACTTACCCGTTCCTATTGGGTTGCTTAATTTTTAAGGCATTTGATGAAAATCCTTCCGGACAATGTTTTTTCGACTTAATTCAAAATGGTTATATCAGAAAACTTATGTGAAACGCTGGTGGGGTCCAGTGATGAGTCGAATTCCTCGCAAGTCAGTCATACATTTGCATAAGATCGGCGAAATACGTGTATCTGAGCTTTTATCTGATACCTAAGCTGTCAGTATGGTAGAGTGTGTGACCGATCTCAGGAAATGTTGGCCGAAATTCTGAACTGTGTTTTCGATTAGGAAGGATTACTTAGGTGGGAATGTAATACTGAGTACCATGCGACATAAAACTATAATATTTCGGACTCGGTAGGGTGTTGGCTTTTGGATGTACTTCTTGTTGATCTCCTGTAGAAACCGTACTCGGTAAAAAATGACTACTTAAGTGGTATACATTTTTCACATTGATTTTCCATGGTCTCATAAATTCAAATATATATATTATAGAAGATATCTACAAGGATATTCCTTTTCACTCAGTTGATAAAAAATCACGTCAACTTTGTGTTTTATACTCCAGGAATGAGTATAAATAGGTTTTAGAAAAGTTTTCGCATTCCCGAATAATTTGGAGCCTGATCAATTGTTACATTAGCGCTTAGTGGTTTGAGTTTACGGTGTTCATTCGCCCCGCGTGAAGAAAATCACTTATTATTCTTAGCCTTTTAAAAGATATCATATAGAGTCCATAAAATTTTTAAATGTATGCCGACTATGTTGTACATTTCATGAGGAGACGTGGCAAACGGACAGGCAGGATGTTATATGAATGGACATTGCATTGTCTCAAATATTCTTATAATTAAAAGCTTTGTTAAGACCTAATTATACTCCTTCTTGGAGTATAAAATATAAAGTTGATGTGATGTTCTGTCAAATGAGCGAAAAAAAGAATATTTATGTTTACATCTTCTATAATATCTATTTGAATTTATAAGACCATCGAAAATCAACGGGAAAATGTACGCTACTTGAATTGTCATTATTTTACCGAGTACGGTTTCTACAGGAAATTGAAAAGCAGTGTATTCAAAAGCTGACATCCTGCCGAGTCCGAAATATTATAGGATTATGTCGCATGACAATCAATATTACAATCAAGCCTAAGTAATCCTTGCTAATGGAGAACGCATTTCAGAATTTCAGCCAACATTTCTTGAGATTGGTCACTTAATTTACACCATCTGGTACATACAAACCTGTGTATTTGCCATGCCTGAACTGCCGGGAAATACACATCTCTGAGTTAAATCCTTCGGCACCTCAGTGGTGGCTTTGAGTTTAGAAGCCAACAGTCTTCCTTCCCTTTCAGAACTTCTTCACTCGATAGGTGTTTTAAATTCCATAGACATGCGTGATAATGGAGCATTTTAACTTTGTTATTCGCCCCCCGTCACTGCTGTCTGACAAGACTGAGTCGGAAGCTGTCTCTTGCCCTTTACGCTTGATATGGCAATGTTAGGGTGGGGCGGCGCGCTCAAACGCAGGCGCACACCGCACCAAGTCGGATCCGAGTCGTCTTCCCGTTTTTACCCTAGTATACAAAATCCTGGTTAGTGCACGACTTAAACCAAGAGTGTGATGGTACGCCTAGGCGCGGATCTTCCGCCTCCCCCGCGAACTCGTAACCACAGTGAAGACCCACGGTGGCCTTCACGGTGTAATCGTAAGAGGACTGAGTGCTTCTCCAGTTCAATGTCTCCAACTAATGAATTTATGGCTCTCTCCCGATTTTCCCGCTGTCATATGAGTTTGAGAGGTGGAATCTGGGAAACTGGTCAAGAAGTTAGCTCACTTCAGTATACAGACTATAAAGCAGGCCCAGGGCGTGACAGTCATTGTGTCCAAACAATGCGAGGAATGTCTGTGCACAAATACCTCTGCCTCGATGATTCTTTACTGGGGGAGACAGCTTGCATTGTGCACCCACATTCCAGTTGTTGCAAATATAATTCAACACTCGATACTCCTCTCAGACACTTTCACTGAGCTCAATTACAAAAAGCAACGGTTAATTAGATAATGATGCATGCAAGATTGTTGTTCAACATTTTACGGGGCCGACTGTAACCAGAAGGTATTCGCAAAACTTGTCCTGATTTGCCGACCTTACGTAAATGGTATCCTCTGCTCCAATGTAAGATCACTGGCTCTAGATTCTTTCTTCCGCAAACCAAATACTACACTGTGTTTCCATTCAAATCAAAAACCCTGCTTTTTAAAGTTATTACGGTTTTCGTATAAGGCTGCCTGCGAAAAGTTTCTTTTATGATTTACGCTGCCCACAACGGTAGGCATATTCTAAAGTCGCGTAAAGGAAACATGTAGAGGCACGCTGGAGCACATATTCTTGTGAACTTCTCCTATTGACTTCAACGAAAATATCTTAGAAATAGGGGAGAATGCGATTGCCGTTTCTAGTTCCTCGATCCGACAGGCCGGGGTCGTGGCCTAAAATATCCACCGCCTGCTCCACAGCACGGTCAAACAGGCACAGTGACTTTGGCGTAAATTAGTTTATAGTGAATGTAGACTTGCGCTGCGCCTCTCGCACCCTCTCCTCCCCCACCTGGCTCCATTGCCACAGCAAAGTTGAGAAGGCCGGGGGTCGAGGTAGGGTGTGGGTGGATGGCGTGGTCGAACTCGCACCTTGGCGCTCCACTCCTCACCCCCTGGTCCACACAGCAAATAATCAGGGCTGTACCAACAAGAAAAATTGAGGGGGGAGACAACAGGGGTCCTAATGTGCGCAGCGGGGGTCTGCTACTGCACCCTGAAATTCATATTGACCCAACTGTGAAAAACTAGGCGAATCGGTGAGATTCGAACCCATACAGTAAGTAGAAGGCTTTAGTACAGCCAACGCTCTGACCACCTGAGCTACGAGGCCCCGCCGGACGACGTGACTTTAATCACATTTGGGTCAAGTTTACCCGCCCAAATCTGCCAAAACACCTATGAATTACGGGAGCCTGGTAGTCATCTGGTGGATTTTAGGTGAATTACTTAGGAAATCCTGCTTCGGCAGTCAACTTACTGTATCAGATTTGGTGGATTCCAGACGCTGCATTAGGTTAGGCGAGTTAACTTAACCCAAATATGATGAAACTCGCGTCTATCGGCGGGGCCTCCTAGCTCAGGTGGTCCGATTTTTGGCTGTGCTAAGGCCTTCCGCGTAATGCGTGGGTTCGAATCCCACCGAGATGCCGATTTTTTCCCAGTTGAGTCATTATGAATTATTCAAAATCTGCCATTTTTTAAAATGCGCATTCCGATAACGCTTACCAAATTCCGACATGGCCCTCGTGCCCCCAAACGGGGAGAGTGGTAGATGCACGGAACCAGCATATTATGTTAAAGTACTAGACAGTAATATAAAATATGTTAATGCAACTGTGAAGGAATACATAATATATTGCAGATCTTTTCTTGTAGAAAAATCGACTAAATGCTTTCGTCAGAGTCGCTCTCTACCGCTTTGTGGAGAAAACCTTCTTCTTGGAAGCAATTATATTATCTTTATATGCATAGAACCGCAGCACCGTATAAGCGCTAGATATGCCTTTCAGTCCGTGTGAATTGCACATGCTATTATTAAGTTTTTTTATGTAACACGAAAGCGTTCTTTTATATTAAAACATCCATCGCCGGCTCTAAAGCCGCTATGTCGCCGGATGAAGACACTCACTTTGTCATGCCATTCCTGGTTTTGAAATTACGCTTATTCATATTGACCCAACTGTGAAAAACTCGGCGCCTCGGTGGGATTCGAACCCACGCAGTAAGGAGAAGGCTTTAATACAGCCAACGCTCTAACCATTTGAGCTACTAGGTCCCGCTAGACGACTCGAGTTTAATCACAATTGGGTCAAGTTTTCCCGCCCAACCGACTGCAACGTCTGGACTCCACCAAATCTGATACAGTAAGTTGAATGCCCAAGCAGGATTTCCTAAGTAATTCACCTAGAATCCACCAGATGACTACCAGGCTCACGTAATTCATAGGTATTTTGGCAGATTTTGATTAATTCATATTGACCCAACTGTGACAAACTCGGCGCCTCGGTGGGATTCGAACACACGCAGTAAGGAGAAGGCTTTAGTACAGCCAACGCTCTAACCACTTGAGCTACGAGGCCCCGCCGGACCTGACCTAAATGTGATTAAACTCGAGTCGTCCGGCGGGGCCTCGTAGCTCAGATGGTTAGAGCGTTGGCTGTACTAAAGCCTTCTTCTTACTGCGTGGGTTCGAATCCCACCGAAGCGCCGAGTGTTTCACAGTTGGGTCAATAGGAATTTTTCAAAATCTGCCAAAATACCTATGAATTACGCTTATTATAATCTCTAATTCATCCATTTGATACACGATTCGGCACAATCCTGGCGATTGGCAGAGGTTTTTTAATTGTGAGAGTGAACGTCACAACAAAGTCGGGCGCTGGACGCTGCCGCGCACAGACAGTTCTTACTTGACCCCCATTTCTTGCGACTGATGGTTCGACTGTGGCATGTGCTCCGCAGCAAGGTGAATCAAGCACGGTTACTTGCGCGCGAGTTAGTTTATAGTGAATCTAGACTTGCACAGCATCTACCGCACTGTCTCCTCCTATGCTCCCACCTGGGCTCAATGTCAAGACAGATTTAAGAGGACCGGGGGCGAGGTAGGGTACGGGTGGATGGTGCTGTCGAACCCTTACCTTGGAGTTCCACTCCACACCCCCTGGTCCACACAGCAAATAACCAGGATTTTGACCAACAACAAAAATGTGGGGGGGAGATGGCAGGGGTCCCAATGTGTCCGACGTGAGTCGGCAACTGGACCTGCCAACACACCCCATGAAATGTTGGCATTTGTTATGGTACTCATTCTGATAACGCCTGTCAGAATCCAATGTGGCACCCGTTTTGGTTTAGGGCATCTACCACGAGGCCCGTTTTGGGAGCAGAGAAATATTTCCGGTTGCAGATTGCTTAATGGCATAGAGTTGTAGTTAAAAGTGCTCGAGGACTAAAGATTCCGGGTTCGAATAGAAAATCATTTATGCATATGGTAGCGTGTGGCTTACAGACGTCAGAAAAGACAGAAATGGTCATCCCGGCCTTCATGGTCTTTTTTGGTACCCGCTTACTTGCATTTTGCTACTTTATTAACATCCTAGTTAGTGTGGTGAGCCCAGGTGCGGGCTTTCGCCACACCAGTCTTCCGCACCCTCTCACGCCTTTGATATTTGACTCTGTCATGACGTCGATCCCAGATGGGGATGGAAATGGGGGTACGATAAATGCTGTGCAAGTCCACTTTCACTATAATATCACTCACGACAAGTCACCGATTCTGCCCTTACCCTGCTCCGGTACATACTTGTTCCGTGCAACATAGTTAATCTCACTTAGACAAACCTAAAGTTATTTCAAGATTTTGTAAGTTCCCTTCGCGCCTAAATCTCCTTGAAACGACAAGAAAACGCATCCTGACTATCGCATTAGCGTTTCTGGGCTTTGATTTAATTAAAACTACAGCATAATCTAGCATGTTAACTTGGCCCCATGACGGCCCAACACTAGGGGGTTATTATAACTTAACCTGGTTCGTTGTTATATTTTCTGATTATAGTCTCTGTCGCAGACAGCGATTGGTCTTCTTCCCTCGTCATCAAAAAGAAAACGAGACAGAGATTGCAAAAAAACCATCAATAATCCTCTTATGTCTGTTCAAAAATCTAGTTAAAATATCTGAGATAGCATAAATCTTGCAAGTTTACAGTGTTTTCAAACCGATTATACTCATGGAAATTAGGTCCCGGTAGCTCAACACTCAAGGACTTAAGTCTGTAAGAAAGTTAATTCAGTCGGTTTTCTACAGTTCCAATGTTTAACGGGAAAAGGAAAAAATGGCTGAAAGCAGCCATGCATGCAAAAATAAGAGGTAGTCAGGAAGTCAATTCTCCGTTAACCGTGCTAACGCATTGTTCTCGTTAAAGTTACTTTTCTGCACAAAAGGCAGCTTGTGGCCTAGGCTACTTTACAGCGATACGGACGTTTGCGGACTATTCAAGCTACATTAGATGGCCTGATTTAAGCAATGCATAGAGTTTGATAAAAAGGTCTACTCCAGTGGAAAGGGCCCTAACTGCATCAACCAGAACCCCCAGTTAATAATGAATCGCACTCAGCTAACTTTACGCACAAAACGTACTCAGTAATAATACGTTGGTTAGAAATTGCAATATGCTTAGAAAGTTCCGGGATTCCGGAGAGGTACATAAAGGGTAGGATGTGGTTTATTTGCCCCTGCGGATGGATGCAATACTGTTGGGGTTGGGGTAAGGATTAGGGTTGGGGGCTAGGGTTAGGGGTTAAGGTTAGGAGCTATGGATAGGGATTAGGTTTAAAGGTTAGGGTTAGGGACTAGGGTTTAGCATCGTGGATTAATGTTAGGGGTTTGGGTTAGGGAGTAGCGCAAACATTTGTCAACCAGTCAAAGTACAATCTTGCGTTTCCAACAGCATTTCTTTTGCATACAACTACTTAACCTCGTCGTCTGTGCCTTTCCAAGCCCCACTTGTAAAAACCCCTTTTACTACTGGTCCCGTATTATAGGTGACTGGGGTTTGTTTACTTCAGTTGGGGCCACATAACCACATCTGACCACAAAAGGCCCGTCAATGTTCCAAGATGTTTTTATAGAGATCGGTGCAATTTTCGTTGTTGCGTTATCAAAGGTGCTGTTAAGACAATAAAGACTTCGTTTGATCACCTGGACATGAACGTCTCGCGAAAAAGCCTGTTCACAAGGTCACTCGTCGTAAACCTAATCAGTGAAAAAGGAACTAAAAATATAATTAACAGATGCAATCGCAAGCATACGATTCCTTGTGTATCAAGTGAACGTTTCTTCCATAACAACAGCAGAGCCCATCAGGTTTAAGGGATCCTTGAAATTCCATGGGGGTACCTTGCGCTTTTCTGCTTTTCCAGTCAATCATTCAAAAATATGTAATCCGCAGTCTATTTGCTTATTAAAACCGCTAAAATGAGACATCACTTTAAAGCTTTTTTACGCAGTGAGTTATGAGTCGTTTGCTTTTCTGCGGATGGCAGTTCGGATCGTTAGTCTAGACCCAACTGCACACGAAACTTTGTAGCTGAAGGAAATGCAGGTCCACAGTAATTTCCTTTATTTTTGCCTAACTTTAGGCTTTTTAATACGCTAATGAATGTACCACATGGTCATATACGTGCTAAAATATTACTCAAACCGTTAATGCTCCCTTACTAAATAACGTATTAGTTGACACTAGACGACACATAAAGTGCCTTACCATTGGCCCAGGCGTTAATATAGTCGCTTACTAGTGGATCAGTTCATGGTCAGATGGGGGATGCTTGCACACGCCTGAAAAATAGAACTACGTTGAAACAACAAATTACCTGGTTGCGTTATTACTGCTTTTTAATGCATAAGACCACAAATTTGCACACTGCATTTTTTACAAAAGAAAGCCTCTCTGCATTTTCGAAAATAACGGGTTTAGCCAAAACTGCCGCGCAGGAATAAATGGAATTTAAAAGCCAGTTTTCAAAATGACGAAGGTATTTTTGGTAAATAACTCATTCCTGTTTAGACCAATGCGCCCATGTTGAAAAACACTGCAGTCAGGAGAGTTAATAACATGCAATTTCTTGAATATAAGGCGACTTTAGCTTTCCACTCAGCGTTGTAAAATTTGGCCTTTGCAGGATTCCTTTGAAATATATTCTACATGAGAAAAGGAAGTTTTCTGGAAGGCGCTGCGGACCGCCGGAAAGAAGTCCATTCAAAAACAGACACCCTGGAGTATTTGAAATGTATTAGGACTCTGCTGTATAGTAATCATCATTGCAGTCCCACTTAAATAATATACCTTATCAAAAACGCATTTTAGAATTTTCTTCAATATTTCACGAGACTCGTCATCGACTTTTTTTGAAATTCTGTCGTAAATAGACCAGTCACCCCAATTTTATCAAATTTTTCGATGGAAATGATTTACTCTCGGGACCAGGTTGATTCGCCACCTTGTTCACTGAATATCCGCTTACTATTTTCCAGAAATTTGAAGTCAACCTGATGCGGACAATCGATTCGACACTTTCTTATAATTTCCTGTGATTGTTGTGAAATTAGATCGCTTCGACCCGAGATGATCAAGTCTTCGTTCCTTGGTGATTTTCACTTTTATTTCCCGGGGTATGGTAGAGGAATTTTCGTCGTGGCATTACGGTGTCTTACAAAATCTTTGTAGATGAAAACGTAGACCATTTCAGCGTCCGTTTTGGACGCCCATTCGGTTTTCTAAAAGTATGAAGATCCAAACAGCGGCTGACTTTAATAATTTGAAACCCATTAATAAAATGGTAACAGCTGGATACGTAATCCTATGTTTTTAATAATAATACATACCTGCAAGTTTGGGTTTGGCTGAGATGTTATATAGGAGCTGCATTTCCGGCTATGCTTAGAAAACGGTTGAATTTAGAGCTGGGGTTAGGTCAGAGATTAGAGTCGGATTAAAGACGAGGGCTGGGACTAGGTTTGGTATTAGGGTTAAAGTTAAGTTTGCCTCCGCATACTGACTCACCCAATTCGGCGCTTTTTAACCTATAACCTTGAATTATCTCGTTTCCGCCAACTCGCATCTTCCACACTGCGTGGCCACCTGGTTAGAGTGATCACACTAGTTTGTGGCCGAATTGCGAGTTTTCCCCACGCCTTTCATCGATTCTGCTAATTGCTGTATCCGTCTGCCTCATTCATAAAATATATATTAACATCCTGCGCGTACTACAGAGATTCCTGGGCAATATTTTCTCGGCGGGTCTCCGTATCTAAATCTTTGCCAATAAGATCATAAGTAGTAAATATATTAAAACATCTTTCTTTTTTCACAGTCTTCGTCAAAAACTAGAATAAATATCAAATCTTACTCGAATAGTTTGGCAAAAACTTGATTGTTTATCGGCTGGTAATGCTGGTGGGTGCAGCTTGTTGCTTTAAATAAGACCGCTGGCAAAGTGAGGTCGTGCCCTGAAGCATAGAGAGCGGTAATCTGTGAAGATGATCAACTCTCCCAATAGAACCTTCCATTAACGATGGGAACGGCGCTACGAAGTGCGTGGTTTATTGATTGGAAAAAACCAATACTAAGCAATCACTTCTCACAGATAAAACTTAAACTTGTTGGGCCCAGAAGTAACAGCACCTTTTTAAGAAACCACAAATGATCGTAGGTAACCGACCACCGGCACGCTTGTTCATCTGTCCTGGAGTTCTAAGTAAGCCGTTTCCCTCACGTATCGAAAGACGGTACAACGACGGTATTTCTCTCGGAAATGACGATACTTTGCGAAACGTAGTTCGCGCATATGAACCTGCCCAAAGTAGTGAAACTTTACTTTGCAGAAACATACAACAGGGACAGCTCTGTTTGCGCATTTCGTACCCACCTGGTTGCAAAAATGTCCCCGGGAGGGGGGCGGAAGTGATGACTCTTCAAGCTATGGGTTTAATTTTGTTTCTGACCAATCAATCCCCACTTCCAGGTAGGGGGCGGCGCGACATCAAATGCCGTCACCAGGCATGTTGATGATGATGCTACTGCCGCCGCCGCCACCGCCGCCGTCAGCAGCAGCAGCCTTGGCGATATCAGCGGTGGCCTCGGGACACACTCCATTCCCAGCTGCTCCCTGGAGGGACTCAGACACGATGAAGACGAAGAGACGCAAACTGACGCAAACAGCCGATACTCCGCGGAGTACGAGGACGAGGGCGACGACGACTCTCTCCTGCAGCATCCACTCTCTGTGTGCGCCTCACGTGCAGCCTCCGTCTGCGACCTCTATGAAGCCGAACCGGTAGCCCTGGAGTATCCCATGTGTCACCTAGACAGTTCCCCAGAGTCCTCCTACTCCTCAACTGGGGAACGTGAAAAAGTGTGAGTACTGCCTCCCCGTGACTTGCTGTTTTATCCCACACATTCCGATCGCATTAGCCTCATTTACCTAATCGAAAAAATAGTAGCGAGTTTGGACACAGCATTCTGTGAGCCACTGTAACACACTCGGCCTGGGCCGCTTTGAATGATGTGCAGTAGGTGGGCTAACACATGAAATATCAGCCGAAATTCCGAAATGAGTTTTCGTTTTGAAACAAATCATTAAGTAGGGTTGTAAAACTAGTTAGCCTGCAGCATAATTCTATAATGTATCAGTTACCTCAGGATGCCGGCTTTTGTACGAACCCTCGTTCGGTTGCATGCATAAACTACACTCTGTAAAAAAATGACTACTTATGTGGCATGCATTTTCCCATTAATTTCTGACGACCATTTCATGAAAAGCCTGCATAAAAATGTTCATTCTTTTACTCCTTTTGGTATACAATCACGTATTTTCCGGATTTTATATTCGAAGGAGGGACATAATTCGATTTTCAAAGAGTTTCTAATTGTGGAACTTTTAAATACCGTAAAATGGCCCTTCATAAATCGTCATGTCTCTGCGTTTGCCAATGTGCCTTGTAAAGTTAAAACTATGGACCAAATCTACAGCTAAATTTTACGAACCCTATATGATCTCCCTGGATTACCGTAGAGAAATGTGTGGTTTTCCGTACGCGGAAAATATACGGCTTGTAATTTGAAACCCTGAATCCAAGCGTCATGGTAGAGCGGGTTCAAAATTATTCGGGAATTGGAAGTTTTTGAAAACCGAATTATATATTTCGTTTGATTATAACATTGGAAGAAGACGTAATCCTCCATCGAATGAGCAAAAGAATGAATATTTTTTGCGTGTTTTCCATGAAATATAATTGAATTTTTAAGGACAGTGAAAATCAATGGGAGAACTTCATGCTACTTAAGTAGTCATTTTTTACAGTGTGTCTATTTGTTAGATGCAAGAATTTCTTTATGCGGAACTCAGAAGTCCTACGGGTAAGCACACGGATTTCAATTAATGAGCCAGAAATAGCCAGTCCTGCTTCTGACGTGATTCTTCCCTGGAAGACTTTTAAACATACTTTCCGCTGACAAGACTTCAGGCGGGACTTATTTACGCCGTTATGTTAGCTGACATGTGGTACAGTCACCTGTAGATGCATGCGACAACATCGACCGTACTGGTGGCATTCAGAGCTGACTATCATTTGTGGCAGCCATATTCTAACGCCATGTTCTTGAGGAAATTGATATGCGCCTAGCCTGCCCTTCTGTCAGGCGAGTCTGATTTTTGCCAGCAGTTACCCTCTTCAAACATCTGTTGTGTTTGACTGGCAGAATTGTTGTCGTCAAGCTGTCTGTCGAGCCGTGGCAATACGCACTCCGACCGCCATTGCCTTCCGCAATCCACTTGCCGTCGTGTTCAATTTCACATCAGATCTGTTGTCTCCTGATTGGCTAAAACTGCGTCGCTTTAGGCTTGCTTTTGCCAAGGCTACATGTCCACTTCTGACTTCGGCATCTTGTCATCACTTGAGCTGCCGTCCTCCCCCCCCCTTCCTCCCCATCTTCCTGCGTCTATGAGTTTTTCGCTGTTTAGTTACATTTTACCCAGACAGTCTTGAGTAAGACATCAGGAGTTGTGCACTAAAGGTGTGTGTGACGAGTGCTCTGGGCAGTCAAGGTTAAGATCAGAGCTAGGAGGATAAGGTTTTAGGCTGTATTTGGGACATGGGAATAGGAATCATCGGGATTTAGCTCCAGGCCACTCGTAATTCGAGGAAGGAGACCGAACTCCGTGTCTGACCAAATATTTGCGGAAGTCCAATTTGACAAACATATGTTTTCGGTAACTCATCATCAGGCCAAAACAGTTACACGGAAATTAAAAATGTGAGGATTTTACGGTGTTTATAAGTGACTTAGGGACTGCTAACACTCATCGTTCCCTCGCCACCCGCATGGCGACGTCGACGTGTTATGGCCATTGGGGCATTTGGGGGGGGGGGAGAGGGAGGGTGGCATAGGCAGTGAGTGATGTTCGTAAGTCGGGTACCTTGAGCACACATCACTGCCATCAGGAAGTTGCGACGGCCTGCAGTGAGCATCTGGGGTCGGCGTTAGCCAGGGAAGACAGAACACCTGCGTCAACGTCTTCTGACAACACAGCGGCAGATTCGTTAGGCGTATAGCCACTGCCTCGGCTGTTTGCCCGTTTGCATAGGTCTCTGGAGAAGCTTGCTGGTGTCCGGTACCTACAGGTAATCACACCTGAGACTTCGTCTAGGCGGAGTAATTGGCCACGCGGGGAGCGCACTGGCGAACACTCGTCCCAACACCCGGGTCAACGCGTCAGATGGTCGAGCAATCATCACGCCAACATCCAACGCACGTGATGAAATTGCAGCAATTATCGACTCGAATGTCGGCCATCAAGCAATGATCACACCAAGTGCGACAATCCCGGATGAAGGGGGGGAGCCGTGAACGTTCATAGGTATGCGGTAGCATGGCTACCGCATCCTATAAATACCGCAGCCCCTTGTGCAACAACCACCCGTTTCTGCTCTTTTGTCTCTGATGATGGATTCGAGTAGGAATCCGAAACGTCAGGCTAATAAAGCTCTTGTCCCGGCGCTCGTGTCTCCTTCTTCAAAACAACCTCCTTTTTGAAAATACTGAGCTGGTGGCTGCTCAAAATTTTCTTGAAAAAGCTGTGAAGGCTGATTTGTCCGGTCTCCTTAGGTAATTGAGCGCTTTCCTGTCGAACTCTCAATTTGAGTCAGTCGTCCGCATGCAAGCTAGTCTTCAGCTGAATAATTCAATATATTCCAAGGATCCGTCTCGTTGTACGGCAAATGTATCCCGCTCCACAGGAGCAAGTAGATAAGTAAATGCACATCGATGTAGCCTGAGACGATAGTCAGTCTTTACCTCGCAAGCGTAGGTGGGGAGAACCGAGAAACATGCGCGTAAATTCACCGTGGAGAAAGCTCTACTGATTGTAGTCTTCAGACGTCATCTTACAGGTCGCTTGCTGCATCCGCTTGAAAAGACAGTCTTATAGATGAGTATTCCTTTTCCGCGGTTGCTATGGTGGGCTTTGAAGTGCGCTTCCCTATATTTCAATGGATGAATCTTTCTGGGAATCCATTTTCTTGGGGCATATCCTGCAGCTGCTGGAGTTCGGCCTCAACGGTCTCAGAAGAGCTGAAACACCGCACTCTAGCTGCCAATCTCTGGACCCAATTGCGTTTAATATCTAGGCAACAAAGCCGTGAAAATTAATGCACTGTCCCGTCCAGGTTTTCTTTCGGAATACCCTACGCTGGATAGATCCGTCCTCTTGTCTGTGCAGAAGAACATCGAGGAACGTGATTTTTATTTCTGCCTCAAACTCTAGAGGGGACCTTAGCGTGGAATGTGCACTGTTAAACTTTTTGACCGGGGCGTCTGTGTCGGCGGTAATATCGGCCAGGCAGAAATTATCGTCCAAGTACCGACCGTAGAAGTTAAGGTCATTAATAGCATCGTGTTACCTTGTTTTATTGACGTTGCCCATAAGAAATTTTGAGAGGAACGGACTAAGCGCTGAGCCCATCGCTACGCCGTCCATTTGCCTGTATAGGTAACCACTGCAGAGAAACTTAACATTTTGCGTGCAACGTGTCAGCAGTTCCCTTAATGTCTCCACTGGCATGCCTAACGAGCAGTTTAGGACCAAGAGAGACTGCAATTCGGGTTTATTTGAGACAGGAAACTGTGTTATTTTTTCATCTCAGTTTGTGTACTGTCCGTCGACGGAGGACACTGCCATCTTTCTGCGCTAACCTGGCTTAGAAAATGAGAGTGGTCCAGTCAATTCTTTCTTTAGGAAATATTATAAAACAGACTTTCTCGACACTCCTTTGTGAGGAAGAAAATCCGAAATCGATTATTCAAGAAGCCAGGTAGTTCTCCTTCAAAATATTGGACTTAGAGAATTCTGGAGGCATTAACTTTAGCATGGAGCAAAGATCAATGTCAAATCCATAAAACAAGCCCTTTACAAAGGTCTGGTTTCTGTGCAAAGGGCTCACATGAATTCCGACAACGCGATCTCCCGTAATTTCCTCGATAATAGAACATAAGCATATGTTTTTGAATATTAGCAAAACTTAAATACGTCTAAATCTCATTCACGCATAACAGAATATCTTTAGTAAAAATTGCTCTGGTTCATTCAGTCTATAAAAAATGACCGAATAAAAGTATTTCACAAATAAGATTTGGCATGAGAAGACCGTTCTCATAAAATGGGGGAATGTCTTCAATATATTGCTCAGTACAAAAAAACGTTGGCGACTATGAGAGCCGGAAAATAATTTGGCCTAGGAATTGAGCTCATGAAGGTGTTTATTGCCGTGGATAAAAACGCAGAAACATGAAAAAACAACTTAGTCAATCAACGACTAATATTATACATCCGTAAGTGCTCACGTATTGCAGGATAAACAAGGGACATATCTTTCCGTTGCAGTCAACAGACTGATGCATATTACCTGCTAGTATTCTGATTTCCAAAATCGCTACTATTACAAAGGCCCTTAGATTATTTAGTCTAATTTTAGTTGAGGTTCCCAAGTTTCCCATTAGACTACAAGTACACGCGCTGGACTACAGGTTGCATTATTAAAAACTCTCCGAGAGGCATCTTTTGCGGCGAAGTCGCCTCCGTAACCGCCGTAGTCAAAACCATGATTAGAAAAAAACCGGAACTGTTTGAGTTAGCCTACGGCCCCTTCTCCAGCCATGACATAAGATGGCCGTATTTTACTGCAACCTCTTGTTCAAAACGCCCTCATTATTTCCACAAAGCCGGGGTCCTTTGATGTGAGGTGAGTAGCTGTGAGAGGTTTTTCGCCGAGTACAAAC
>CACRXP010001061.1:122375-143934 GCA_902702965.1 Spirometra erinaceieuropaei | reverse complement strand
TTCCATACGCAAATATCGGGTCGGCGCGAACCCATACTTATCGTCGTACATGCGTGTGATGTCACGCCTTAACGGTATGTCTTCACGCCGCGGTAGTTGCTGCGCCGTCCTTAACCCGTTGATTGACGGGCTCAGACAGTCGATTGGTGCGTGGAAGAGGAAAAGAAAGAATGAGGGCGACACCCGAGAATCCATCCTCATGGGAAATCAACGCATCTTACGCTGTACTAAGAATTACCCATCCAAATCTACCACGATGTACCAAGACATATGGCGTGGAAAGTAACCAAACGACAGTAAAAATCAGACCTTGGATTCAATTCAGGGTGCTTGCGTGGAGAGTTCGGCCCCGTACTCAGAATGATAAGGGTGAGGGAGTGCGGTATATCCGGAGCAAGTCCGTTATCATTATAAACTAATTCACTCATAAGTTCTCGTCCCTGCACTCACCTTACTGTTTGGCACTCGGTGAACATCGCTGGAATCGAGGGTCAAGCTGCCATGTCGTGTGCAGTCTTTGCAAGGTATCAAAGTTCTTATGGGAACGCAGACGAAAAAGAAATTAGGACCTGGATAAAATCCGCCCAAAACCTGATCAAGTGCTCGCATGCAAGCCTGCGCTTGAGCATCTTTAACTGACATAACAGATGTCGCACAGATGTTGACGCCTGAGACTGAGGACAAATTGCTGAGGGAAGAAGAGGGAGGAGGAAAAGGAGATACGTGTTGTTGCAGTCAGGCTTAATTCACCGAATCCCTGTTCGAAGGTGTAAACTGCAACATTGGAGACAGTCGATATGGCGCCATCGACGTGAGGCTAGTTTCGCTGTTATGTGTGTTATCCATTCTCCTGTTTTACTGTCATGTTGTCTTTTTCGCCTCCGGGTGTTCTCAACCGTTCCTATCGATCCTGTCCCAGGTACTTTACTTGTCTTATTTGTGTTTACAGCAGACGACAGGAGAAGAACGAACGGGATGTGAATTCAGTCATTACGTCTCCCCAGGCGGCGGACAGTTCTTCGCCCGACAAGGACGGTGTTGGCGACTCACCCACTGAGGTACGTAGTCCTACGCAAGTGGGATGCATGCGTCTCGACTCCTTCTCCATGCGGCTGCCCGGCTACATGTGTGATCGGAGTCTAAGACGAAGACGGTGCGTCAAGCGCCGTGGCTCGTAAAGCCAAACTGAATTCACACAGTCTACCCAGTTTTGTGTGTAGTGGCGGACTGGTAGGCTGAGAGCCGGACTGTCACGGCCCATTCTCAAGCGATCTGTGACATTGTCATCCATATGAGGGGAAGGTTTGTGTTTAAGTGTGTACTTCACAGTTAGTGCCGCTCAGTCGACGACTGTTTGGTTACCCAGCCTTGAAGGATGACGGCCCAGCATCAATGCAGGGCTACGCGTCATCCTTCTAGGTCGAAAAATCTGAAAGCTTGTACTATACCAGTTTCAACAAACCGCGACCCTCGCAGCCTGGTATTCGATGGCAGCTCCATGACGGTGATGAGCTTGCGCCCCCGCTGGGTATACAGGTGGTGGGCATGGCTGCCCAGTTATCACTCTCGTCCCTTTGACCCTGTCGGGGTGTTGTTGTTGGACATGTGAATGTTGGAAAACTAGGGGTGTGATGGCACGCCTAGGTGCGAGTCCGGCCGTGCCAGCCACCTGCGTCCTCCCCGTCCCCGGTCTTCTTGATTCTGCCATGACATCGGGCTCAGGTGGGGGTGGGGAGAGTGCAATAGATGCTGCGCAAGTCTAATAGAGCTACCAACTAATTCACGTGCAAGTCGCCGTACCTGCTGCACTTTGGTGTGTAGCACACGTTAGACACCGTCGGAATCGACGGTCGAACTTTAGAGGTTTTGTCCGCCGCTGTTGCGTCACTTCGGCTGGTAAAATTCACCGTCATGCGGAATGTCCACCACAGCAACCTTGCCCTTACCAGTTATGTGTATTCTGACCTCGAATAAGTCAGTTAGCAGACCCTACTTATATGTGGCCTCGGTAGGCGTGAATGTGAAGCTGCGTCTCCCTGGTTCATGATCTCAGTGGTAGTAGCACTCCGCGCAAAAGTAATTCCACTTGGATATGGTGCCGTGTGAAATGCAGCTTACCCACCGACATGACACAGACTGTTTAAATGTGACTGGTTGCTAAGGGTGAGATCTGTTCACTTCCAAACCGTAACTGTTTTGGGTCGATTGGTCACTTTGCCACAGACTACGATCACCAGGATATTCTGTCCCTAGCCGAATCTATTCCTCACCTTATACAGTCGGTAGGTTTCTTTTCCTAGCTTATATTGGCGGTTAGATCGAATTTCTTGAGCCCCCGGCTGTGCTACGGACGAAACCACTTAAAACGGTGATGCCAGTCGGAATGGCTCTCACTTCTGACACGTATAGCATACTAGATAACCAACCCTATAAAGCGCGTTCTCGGTTAGTAAGAATAACTAAGGCTGGGCTGTATTATTGGCAATCATGTAGTGTAATCCCAAAATGTTTAAATCGCATCAGGATGCCATTTTTGAATGAAATTTTTCCGACCTTCTACAACTATCGTACTCGGTAAAAATGGCTACTTTTGGTAGTTCGTGCTTGCCCACTGGCTTCCATTATCCTCATAACTTAAAAAACATTTCATAGAAAACATACACATAATACTGTTCTCATAGGTTTTTGGCAGCGACCCATTTTTTGCAGCCAATTTTGTAATCGAAAAGGAGGAATTTTGATTTCAAATGTTTTTCAATTCCCGAATGATCGTGAGCTCGATCTGCATTTGCATTTGTGTTTGAAAATTACAGTCCACAAATCGTCTACTTTCCATACAAGGAAGGTCATAAATTCCTCTATGCGTGTAAGAAGATAATACATAGGCCTCATAAAAGTCTGCGATGGGTGTAGCTTGTGTTGATTAATTTATTAGGAGAATAAGGTACTGGGCAGATCCAGTGGTAAGTAAACGGGCGTTTTTACGATCTCTAGGAATTCCATAGTTGCAACCTTCTTAAAACCAAAAAGATACTTTTTCTTCAAGTATAAATTGTGAATAAGATATGATTTACTATCAGGCAGGTACAAGCAAAAAATGTTCCGTTCATTTTCCAGGGAATATATTTTACTTTGTGGGAACATGGAAAATTAGTGGAAAAAATGCACACTACCTATGCAGTCATTTTTATCGAGGGTGGTTTTGCGGCCAGCTAGAACGTGACACATTTAAAATCCGATATCATGGTGTGCTTGAAATATCTTAAGATTATGCTGCACGATGATCAATATCACAACCTCACTTAGTTAACCTGTTCCAATGGAAAACGCATGTCAGAATTTCGGTTAATATTTTATGAGACTGGTAGTATGAGTTGCGTTTTTCTGTGGGCTTGCATTGCGATCCTCGTGGATGCAGGAGCTGGACAATTTCGGCATGGAAAATTACCATAAGCATGATTTTGCAACTATGGTATAGGGGGATACAGATTATTCGCTCTGATGAAGATTGCCTAGTACATGGTCAATCAGTGACCATTCGCTACAGGGTCGGTTGCCCCGCGATTACACTAGCCCGGTGGCATGCGTCTTCCGGATGAACAAATGCCCTTTTTCCCAACGGTCTGTTATTAGACATGCTTAGTTGCCAGAATTGTATATACTTCTACCTGTTTTGTATTGACAAATGCCGAGCACTGGGTGAACATTATCCAGTTGCAATCTACGCCGGATGTCAGCCGGCTTGGCGTCACAACTCTCAATCTTATGAGTTGAAAGCCCTACTTGCAATCGCAACAGGAGGACTGACTGACTGACACTTGCGTCTTGTCAGTCAGAAGAAAGTGAAGTTTAGAGGACTGTCACAGCGGCCAGGCGTGACAGAGACAACCCATATGCAGGTGGGCGTTTTCTGTCACTCCCTGTGTGCGAATACAGTTGAAATCCTAACAGACAGGATAAATTCTTGAATCGCTGCCCGGCCTTTCGTGTGAGCCATGTTGCCGATGAATCGCGACTTACCCGGACGTATGTTTGGCAGTAACGGATTAGAAAGGATTCGGTTCAGAAACATAACGACACAGGAAGTTACGACCGACACAGGCAAACCTGGAACTTCCAGAGACGAAGAGGTTTACGGGGGAAGAAAGTAGAAGAGAAATCAAAGAGAAAACGGAAAAGAGGCGATGGAAAGGAAATTAGGCGAGGTATTTCCGTGTCCTCGACGTCCTGAATGGAAGGGGGGATTTAAATATCCTCTTTACTAAACCGCATTCAGTGTATTTACTAAGTAATTATTTTAGGAGGACTTGACCAATTAAGCCCTAGGCGATCACTTTATCAACAGCTTTGTTCGCCTGAGGTTTTGGATTCAGAGCCAGAATCTCATACACGTAATCCATACAGAGGAAAATACAGTATTTATAGAATGCATAACTGCACGGGTGGTTAAATTCCATCAACTAACTACTTGCGCGCCGACCATCAAGCAGTTAGCGCACCAGGGGGCAACCATCCTCAATGAGTGGGAGAATCGTTAGTTATCATTGCTATGCAGTAGCACGGAGACAACAGCCAATAAATATTGCAACTTCTTCCAATTTTATACTCGAAGGAAGGGTGTAATTCGCTTTTCAGAAACTTTTCAAATTCCCGAGTGATTCTGAACCCGACCTGCCGTTACATCTGCATTCAGGATTTCCAAAATACAAGCTGCATATTTTTCTTTTGTGGGAAACCATACATTTCACTATGGTATTAAGATTGAACAGTGGATTTCTGCCAAACTGTAAACTTTCAAAACCACACAAGTAAATGCAAGGACATTATGTTTTATGAACGACCATTTTACGGTATTGAAGATCTCACAATTAAAAATTTTTTTAAAGCCAAATCGTACTATTCTTTGGAGTATAAACTTGAAAGAAAACGTCATTTTCTACCGAATAAGCAAAACAATAAATATTTATATGTTTGTCTTTCATGAACTATAATTTTATTTCTAAGGGCATCGCAACTTATTGAGAAAAATGCATGCTCCATAAGTAGTCATTTTTTAAAGAGTGTAGTTTTTGCGTGCAATCGGAACGAAGTTACTTTGAAAGCAGGCATACTGAGGTAAATGAATAACTATAGGATTACACTTATTGATGATTATTTTTACATCCCTACTTAATTAATCTTTTAGTACTGAAGAAAGGTTTCGGTTGACGCTTCATGAGTCAGCCCATCTACTGTACTTATATTAACTTTCTTTTTCGATTTCGCACGCCATAGCTTACTTAGTTCTTCCGGAAGAGTAGTAAAACCTTTTTATGCCATGTCGGTACTCACGATACTTGGCGTGCTGCAAGAATCACCCATCTGGTGCGTTTTGCTTTACTATACCTCGGCTAGAACAAAAAAGCTCTGCTGCCTCGATAGCTCTGAACGGTTTCTGTTGTCGAACGCGTGCGCCTAACTTATTTATTTTGTTGATAGATAGGGTTACGCAACCCACCTTTCACAAATTATGTTCTCTTTGGCATGTTTACCTTCGACGAATCACAATTTATTCCTGAATAATGGGGATTTATCATTTCCACAAATATGCTCCGCAACTCCCACGCCTCTATGGCTTGCAAAGTACTTAATCCGCATACTCTTTTTTCCCCAGTGGCTGTTCAAAACTTGTATCCCGACACTCGCTAGGCGCTGTATTTAGGTCCCAAAGAAGTTTTCATTACGTTTGGAAATTTTTATCGTTTTCGAACTCAGGGACTTCGTCTTTTGATTTCGTAAACCTGCTTCAGGCGTCATAATAAATGCAAAAAATCTGTTTTTCTTCGGTCCCGAAATAGCTGGCAGGCCTCATAGGTAGACTTATGAGACGTGCCGAGAACAGATTACACGCCAATGTGAGCAAATGCAGCGGTTGGTCTTTTTAAATAGCATATTTCCCTATAAAAATATTCCATTTCGGTGGATAGGCCTGTCTAGTATGGGAAGCTGGCTAGGGTAAGGCCTAATCACGAAACTCCTGATCCATATTGGTCACATAGGGGATCCAACGCCTGCATCTAAAGCTATTTCTTGGGCGCCGTTAGGGCGTCTCCCTCGCTCTTCAGAAGCTGCAGGGATGCAAATGAGTGCAGCTTGCTGGACCCCGTGATCCGACATGGTAGTAGTCGGCGACGGGTCTAATTCCATTTTCCTCCTCCAAGGCCTCCCTCACATGAAAGAAGAGTCTTTCTTGTCGGCCTCACGCTTGACGGCCTTTCACAAGAATAAAATCATGACCATCAGGCTTCGTCTCAGACCTCATTAATATTTCCTGCCGTCTATATATATGTATATATATATATATATGGAAACGAGGAAGTTTCCGAAACGTCATTTCGAATACAATATAGTCCATGATTTCGCCCTCTCTTCTTCGTCTTCTTCGGGAGATGATTAACGAGATACAATGCCTGGACCTCGAATCTTCACGCATATCGATATAAATATATATATCAGAGGGGAGACGACAGAGTCTGGGGGATAGATTGATACAGCACTGTTTCGGGCTTGTTTGCCTTCATTCAGCCAATCATAACCCTGACCACCAGCTGGGACCGGAAACACAAACATATGCACAGACACACGTAGCGCAGCTGGTCCACCACTGGCGTCTAACAGATGGGTCATAAGCGTCATTAGTGTTACTGGTCCCAGCTGGTGGTCAGGGTTATGATTGGCTGAATGAAGGCAAACAAGCCCGAAACAGTGCTGGATTAATCTACCACCCAGACTCTGTCGTCTCCCCTCTGCTATCATAACTTGGCCGACTTCGGCCTGGAAGGTGGTTGCCTGTTCAAGACCCCTATCGCCCATACGAAACTTGTTTGCTTCGGAAGCCAATGGATCGGTGTGCACCCTTTCCTGAGTAAATATATATGTTAATAATCTGGGAGACACTGGAATGGCCATTTACTTCACATTTGCCGTCATCCGGTCATGTCGACTGAGATGGGGAGTATTTAAACGCACATCAGACTGACTTCCAGCGACCCCCTTTAGATTTCAGAAAAGACATAATCATTTTCGCCTTTCCTTGGGACTGAGGCTGTACAACTTACGTGACGGTCACAGGAGGACTATCAATCAGTAATTGAGTAGAGAGTTACAATACCACAGGTGATAATTCAGAGGCGAAATGTGCGCATCGATCAGACTTTAAGCAGTATGAACCACGATTCCTGTCCTAACAAGAACGGTTATTGAATGAACCATTCCTGAGGTGGATTAAGTTGTCTTTCCTGCCTCAAGTCTGCTCAGTTAAAATCCGATTTCAGCCTGTTGGACAGCCAAACGCTCGAAAATCGACACTTTTTGCAGAATCTCTTTAGTAGTGATTGTCACTATCACAGGCTCCCATTGACTTCGCTCAGTTTTAACAAAAGTGATACCAAAAGTGACACTTCGCCGGCCTTCTGTACGTCCATTATTTGTGTCAATTCACCCCTGCACCGAATTTCGATCTTATCAAAACAGCCATTCCCACTGTCGCCGATCTCTCCTCCCCCCGTGCCTGGTATATTCGTTTCACATTCACCTGCAGTGTGGGAAAATCGGCCGGGTATGATAGCGGTTGTGGCTCCATCTACCGATAAACATCTGGCAATGAATGTGCCAGGTATATCCAAACATCTGGCCGAGAGATCTGCCAGAAACCGCGAGATTCCCATAATTCGCAGCTTATAGTCCATCGTTGAGATTAAAAATTTGTCGTTTTGCCATAGCTGTGGTCTCGCATACAGTAGGTTACCTAGCTGACTAAAGGTATTTAATTTACGGACGATTGTTAATCACATGCAAACCGACGCCCATGCATGGACCCAATATCTATATTTATGAACAACAGTTTTAAAAGAATTAAAAGCATAAAAGAAATGTTATAGATAATGCTAAGTCGTTTATAAAGGCCAATTTTCTCCGAAGGCAGAAAATTACCGCAACGTCAGCAAGTTTCGTAACTGTATAAACTTTAATCATATATGTACAGAAAACCTGCCCATGCAAGACACTGAGGAAATATGACAGCGCAAATAACATAACGTCTTAAACTAATCTTTCAGCAAAGTTTACATTTAATTACCCCTTAAGAATTAGAGTTATTTCAAGTATGACGGCTTGTCAGAAGCCCACATTCTGGGGATAGATTCCAAAACGGCTTCCTGAGGATTCATGATATTTTTCCGTTTTTGTATTGATCGAGATGCGATTAACTAGGGCAAATGGGTTTTTGTCTGATTTCGCCAATAAAGACGTCATAGGGGAAAATATTTATAAGGGACTATGTTGCTAGGCGGGTCACTGACTAATAAATATAAATAGAATGTACGAGTGTAATCGTAATGACACCATTTTTTGCATGTAATAAAATTTTTTCATCCGTAACATTAATTTTTACTTTTTCTTTATTGTGGAGTTCGTTGCGTTTCAGATCGGCCCTATAATAGCGCCGATTTGATTGCTCATAAAAGCAAATCGTGTAAGTTGTGGCTATAAAGGCCTCGGAATAAGGCACTTATTGAGGGCATTTACCGAAGTAATGGGAATGCAGGCATTTTTTTGTATTGAAGGTCGTTGGGCTCATACGTGAAAACCCGTTCAAACATGAAAACTCATTGTTGAATAAAATGATCGTCCACGGAAAAGTAAGCAAGAATATGCTTTCGATCAGGTAGAAAGCTTTCTCTAACAAGTTCCCTTTTTAAGGAGTGCTCTAGTACTGACTTCCTTTGACGGATGTCTGTGTACTTTAACATTTTATGTGGTGAAACTTAAAGTAAATTCGACACTTTTGGCCGCTTCTTTCGCGTTGCTAACAAAATGCTGACATTTTTCTACCGCAAATGTAAGAACATACCTTCTTCTTTATACTGCGTCAATTGTCGCTATCCTGACTCACTTTAGATTGCGTTTTACGATTTTTAATGCACGACAGAATGGCCGTACAAATATTGATATTTTGCTGAAGTTGTTAATGATTTGCTCGTCGCATTTGCGAATTGGTTGCTGGAGCACAGATGATGCGACATCCCTCCAGATCACCTTAGAAGTAATAGCTGTCACGCAAGTGTAAGGTGATGCTGCCAAATCCAGCCATCACCTTCACGTTAAGACATAAACCGTATTTTCAATTAATAACTCGATGGAGCAAAGTATAGTTTTGTGTTCGGAAGTCCAGTTGCCATCTGTTACTGCATGTTAGTAGTATAGATCTCAACGCACAGATCAGAATGCCTTTCAGCAGCAGCACTGATGAACTGAAAGTGTTATCATGCAGATCGGTACGGCGGGTAGGGAACTACGGCCTTAGTTGTATATATTGCCACCTCTTAAGTTCAAGAATTGAATGATTTTCGGGCTTCTCATAAAAGGTTTGTGAGAGGTCTTCGCTTGGTGCGGTCCTTCCGCGGAAATCGCGTCTCCATTTATGTAAATGCCATATCGGAGAAACCAAACATTTTGCCAGATAAGAGCCCATTGTTTCACTTGGCGGATTCTGCAGGAAACACACACGTGCTCACTTCGAAGTGGATGCCGAATTTCATAACTGTCATATCTAAAGTCCCAGTAGACGCATGGGAATGTTGCACTTGCGCAGCTGTGAACTAAAGCAGCACTTTTTCCCGTAAGGCCATCCTTGAAAATAAAAGTGTTAACGCTGTTTGATGTCTTCTAGAGGAGAGTACTTTATGAAACAACAGTTGTGTGTGTATATGTACTAATAATATGCCACCTCTTGAATGTCTGAACTTTCGCTGAAAGCGCTGTCCTATTTCACTACAGACGCCGTGAAGGAACGTCCAACTACCCAGCGCAAGCATTAGAACTATTCGAAACTACTTGCATGTCGATTTTCTTTACGACAATCTCACGCTGCGAAACAAACTCACTGAGTAGGTGGGGGGGGGGGGTATCAAGACGCTGAAAGGCAGGGATTTGGTTGAAGAATATCAAGAGGCAGGGTTTGCAAATTTTAGAATGCGCCCAAGGATTCCCTGACTCTAATGCAGAAGCGCACTCCCTGATGATCATTTCAAGTTTAAACAGAAGCCAACCTGTTGTAACTGGCAGGGAGGGACAAAAAATGGCGTAGTTGAGGTATAAAGGGTTAACACAGTTTGTGCATGGCCTAATAATCAACTCGAATGATCAGAAAAGAGAATAGATTGATATATAGATTAAAGAAAATAGGCAAAACAGTAAATCAACCAATCAAAAGCCGTCCTGGTTTTGAGCGCTTCTGACAAGAATTAACCCACTAGTCTACCCTCAAGAACATGAACAGTCACATTTGTTACTCGAGATTGAGAGTGGAGCTTTATCTTTTCCGAAGTTTGACCTTCTTCCCACTTAACGGGCTTTTAAGTTACTCGAGGGCGAATATTTGACAGGCACTATAAACGTCGTTGCTTTCGGATCTGTAGAGGTTGAGAATGGCACTCAGAAAATTAATATTATTATGAACAATAAATAATTTTTGACAAAAAATATGAATCGTCCCAAACACTCCACCAGAAGTTTCGTTAATTTTTTCATGCCAGAAGGCCGACTAGACGAACGTAGTGCCGGATTCTTACTCTTCACTACCTTCGACAGTGTAGAGGAGAAGTTCTGTTCTTCCGCGTGATGGGCACGCACTGTACTAGGCGATGTGCATGATATTGTTCAAGTTTCCTAATCTCTAAGGCCTCAGTAACATCACATGGTGCGTTTTGTTTTTGGTAGCCAAGCAAACCTGCCTTAACGTCGAACCGGGTGGATAACAGTCTTCTCGGCCTCTCTACGAGCCCGGAAGTCTCCCAGGAAGCTAAGTTTATTGAAGCGCATGAGGCAGAAGAAGATACGGACAGATCCTCGGAAGAACCCAACAGCATTCTTCCCGCTCTCTCAATGGGAGCTATTTCGGCAATCACTGGCGTTTCCTGCTACGATGACGACGACGACGATGTCCATGACCTCAGTAATTACTACGTCGACGTCGACAACGGCGACGCGCAAGGGCTCGCGAAGGCTGCCGACTGGTCTGCAGCCAGTGGTGGTGGTGCCGGCGCAGACAACCGCTCGCAGCCAATGGAATTTCCGCCCGGTTGGTACCCCCTGCAGCTGCCTGCTGGGCGCCCCGCCCCGCCCAGCTTACCCAGCCTATCGCCGACACGGTCGGGGCCATTCACAGGAGAGGAGAGGCAGGGGGAGGTGAGGGGACGGGTGAGAGCTCTGTCGGAGTCCTGCAATCCACCAGGAGCAGAGGGGGCTGTGGACACGAGTTGTCTGGTCTCCCCGATGCCGTCCATGATGGTGGCGACACTGTCGGGCCCCTCGAACAGACGAATTCAGGCGGTTGCCCGGGTGCATAAGAGAAGACGCAGGAGATCGAAGCGTCCTGCGCCTACCGCCAACTCCGTCCCCGCAAAGCCGATTGCCACATGCGCTCCTGCTCTCGAAGACGCTGCTGTCAATTCCTACCTGCCCACCCCTGTGCGCCAGTCGGAAGCGAGCGCTTTGATTCGACCCGGACGCCCAGTTTCCCGAATCCTCAGAAAGGTAGAAGGAGCACGCCTGGTTTGTTTTTTTTCGGTACTTTAACTTGCTCGGATTGCCGTTTAAAACAAGCCTCGGAAGAGTGTCTTCGGACTGTTAAACAACCCGCCTCTGGACATTCCCTGCACCAAAATTATGGTATAAAACGAATACCTGCGCCCGGCGATAGCCTTCCACAGTGCGTGACCGATCTCATGAACTGTTGACCGAAATTCTTAAGTGCATTTTCCATATTGATTTTCGGTGGTTTTATAAATTGGCATATATTTTATAGAAAACGCATAAAATATGCTTTCTTTTACTCGTTTGGTAGAAAATCATTTTGCCTTCGCATGTTATACCCCGAGAAAGGTTATCTTTCGGTTTTAAAAGTTTCTTATTATAAGCTCTTTAAGATCGGGCGATGTCCATACATGCAGCATGCATATGTCCCTTTATCAATGCTCCTCATGAAATGTACAACATAGTCCGCATCCATTATAAAATTGTTTTATCTTTTTAAGGGCAAATAGAAACACGTAATTTTACTTACGCGGAAAGCATACACCTTGTAGAATGAAACTGTTAAACTCTAGTATACAGCGGTCGACCAGGCTTGAAATTATCCGGGCATTGGGGTACTTTTTCAAAACCTAAATAAACACTTTTTCGGATATAAAATATGAAGACACTGCAATTTTCTGCCAAAAGAGTAAATAAAAGCATATTTTGGGCATGTTTCCTATAAAATATATATTAGAATTTATAAAACCATAGAGAATCAAAGTGGAAAATGCATGCCATATAAGTAGTCATTTTTACCGAGTGTGGCTTCTGCAGGATGTCGAAAAGAAGTGCATTTAAAAGCCGCCATCCCGGCGAGTCCGAAATACTATAGGATTATGTCGCATGATAATCAATATTACAACCCCACCTAAGTAATCTTTCCTAAATTGAAAGTGTTTTTCAGGATTCCAGCTAATATTTCATGAAATCAGTCACGCACTGCGTAAATACGACAAAAAATGCGGTTATCTGTGCGCCAGCGTGTTACGTGTGGTAGGTTTCGAACGACCTGAAGCTTTCTCATGGAGAATGCGAACCATAATTTCAGTTAGAAGGCGCTCGACCTGAGACAGAATCCCAAGTTCTTTGCATAAAATGGGGCACTGACTTTTGGTGGAAAGTATTTCTGGTCCTCAGTATTACTTAAATCTAACAAATTCGAATCGCGTCAGGACACATTGCTTCTCAGAATTTATTTGTGCCATGGGCATCTGCTGATCAAATGGCCTTGATATATTTCATTGTCAAGGAATGTGGCCAGTTAGCATTAATTCGAACTTTGCGCAAACCGCATCTCTTCGGGTATTAAACCTGAAGATGCAGGCAGTTTTATCGTAGATCAAGCATTGTATTTCGCAAATTATTTGAAGCTTTACAAGTTTTTCTGCTTAATCAAAGGTATTTGATGTTCTCAGAAGACCCTCTCATAGTTTGCTCAGTCCTGTTATGCAGTTCTTGGATGGGCTTGGAACGGCTTAGTCCCTGGAAAACGCGCCGGGATTTCAATTATATTCAAATAGACACTTTGGTTGCCAAGGGTTTCAGGTGAAAGTCAGCACGTTGCTTTTTATAAATAAAGATGATTACATCCTGTTCGCTCATCCGCACCAAGGCATTATGTCAGGAATGTATTCATGTTGATGGTGGAACACCGCGGTCTAAACCCTACAACCACACCTGGCCATATCTGCTCAAACAATTCGAAATCACCTTTAACCTTGTTCCCCACCACGTAGCCCCCCCCCTAAACGCTCAAACTCTTCCCTGTTGCAAGCATGTGACCCACACTCCATTGCCACTATGGCGGACGCAACGACACGTGCGGAACCATTCAGATCGCGCATAGTTGGGAAACATGTTCTGAGCGCATTCGGAAGCACCATCTGCTGACCGGGCTGTGCGTAGAACACGTAGACGACCTGTCTACGCCCGCTCAATCTCAAAGTCAGTCGGTTTACGGGCTCGAACAGTCGACTGGGACATGGGAGGGATCAAGGAGAGAGAGAGAGAGAGAGTTAAACGAGCACTGGGAAATCCCTCATGGTGAATCAGCGCAGGCCCCATCGTAATGAATCCGACGCGCGTGAAGCGATAACGACACAATACGATTCGGAACTTGGAAGGCAACTCACTGACGATATAACTCGGCTCTTGTGATCACTACTGTGCATGTGAAATGACCGGCTGGGGTACTGAGAATCAGCATCTGATGACTCCTTCATAGTCCAGCCTCTATGGTGTACTCTTCAGGCGCGATCCAAGTCGCCTTCTGCGAAAGTCTGATTCCTTCTGTGGAAACCAGGTCTTGCGTTGCACGCGCAGAAAATTTTTTAATCTTTATAAGTAACTGCGTCTGACTCCGCACACGACCATCTTGACACTGTCTGTTCATTGAGTGGCGTCTGGAGGGCGCAGTAGATGCTTCACAAGTCCGCTTCATTATAAACCGACTTTGGCTTGCAGGTTTCCGTGGCTGTGATGGATATCACACATTTAGTCGTTTCTGGTAGTTTAAGGTCTTTTATTTATGCCGATTCAGTACATTTTCACTCGGCTGGCTCACTTTCGGTCTTTATTTCGGCTTTCTAAACCGAAAAATTTGCAGAAAGATGGTCATATTCCACCCCCAAAAACAGCATGCGTTTCGATGACTGATTGGCTAGATGCGAAGGATCTCAGATGCGCACCGTGTTGCGGAGAACGGACGAACAATAGTTAGATTCTAGGCTTAGACATTAGATCTCCACACCGATCACCGATCGTTCTTACGGAAGTCACTCGTTCCGTTGTGCCTTATGAACTCTCTCTCTCAAGCCCAACCAGCAGCCGCACAGTGGCGCATGATATAGGCAGAATGATATTACCGACAAAGACAAGGAAGACTGGAATGGCCAATTCTGCCTTATTAGCCGTCGTCAGCCAGTCATACCCAACCCTGAGGTGTGGCACACCCGAGTGAGTTCCGTAAGAACGATCGGTGAGCGCCCCGCTACCATTGTATATTCCCGATCTAAACCGACCGGACAACGGACCCGTGGCCCAGTGGTTAGAGGCGTTGGACTTCTAACTAACATGTCGCGGGATCGACCCCCAGGTATTCCACACTTCGGGTTGGCTGACGACGGCTAATAAGCCAGTAATGGCCATTCCAGTTTCCCTTGTCTTTGTCGGTAATAACATACTGCATATATATATATATATATATATATTATGATAGTGGGCGCTCACCGATCAGGTTACGGAGCATGCTCGTTCCGTTGTGCCTTGGGGCTCATACTTAAACCCTCGCAGGCAGTCGCACAGCGACTAGTGATATATGTTGGAAAGGTAATACCGACAAAGACAAGGGAGACCGGAATGGCCATTTCTGGCTTATTAGCCGTCATCAGCCAGTCATACCCAACCCCAAGTGTGGATCACTTGAGATTCGAACCCTTGTCTTTGTCTTGTCTTTCCAACATATATCACTAGTCGCTGTGCGACTGCCTGCGAGGGTTTAAGTATGAGCCCCAAGGCACAACGGAACGAGCATGCTCCGTAACCTGATCGGTGAGCGCCCACTATCTTAATTAATATTCCCAATCACAACCGACAGGACAACGGGCCCGTGGCTCAATGGTAGAGCGTTCAACTCCATGACCAAAGATCCCGGGTTCGAATCTCAAGTGATCCACACTTGGGGTTGGGTATGACTGGCTGATGACGGCTAATAAGCCAGAAATGGCCATTCCGGTCTCCCTTGTCTTCGTCGGTATTACCTTTCCAACATATATATATGTATGTGAAATAGGTTAGATTTTTTGGGAACACAATACTTGTAGAAGCGAAAATATGATTTCCCGTTTATAAATCACAAAACTCAAGGGTATTCACTTAGTAAGCGCCTCTTTATTAGGTTAGGCGCGATGAAATGTGTGCCTGCAATCTGTTTTTGTTTCGTGGATTTTATGCTGCTTAAAGCCAACTTTTATAGCTGTTCTGATAACAGATCGGGAAACAGACACAACTGCGCGTTTTATGACTCCTTGTTCTGTTACTAAAAAGGTTCTCTCTCTCAGAATTATGAATTACCTCTCTATCCCCCCATATCTAAGATTTTATCTTACAGGTAGGACAGGAAACATGTTAACTGTCATCACAGTTAGCAGTGGTATAGTCTGTAGGCCAAAGGTGGAACATCTGGCGGGAAATTGAATGTTCAGCCAATTCGACTCACCCGTCGTCACACGTTGGATGCCGACACTATGTTCCCAGTTATCGTAGTCTATCAGTAGGAAGGTTGTGGTTTTTGAACCTGCGGACTACGCCGAACTTCCTTCCATTTCAAAATTTGCATTTATTTGTGGTTTCAGCAACAGGTAGTCGGTCATTTGGTGACTGGTAAAAGTCGGCATTTCGGAATAGGTGAATATTCACTATAATTTGGCCTAGAGTTCTTATAAACCTAACACTACCTCTAAATAATGGGGGTTCATTTTAAGGTCTAAAGCTTGCGAGCGCGAGTTTTCAGCAGTCCATCGTAAGAAAGAACGATTCACTTTTTTACATACTACTTATACCTCCCAGTGACCCCCACTATCTTAACACCCCCGCACACAAAGGCATCCCGAATGCCGAGGCCGCCAATAAGCAGAACGCATCTGACATTAGGGAAACTAGTTGACAGTTCGACCATCGTGACCGAGGATGTCCACCGTATACCCCACAGCATGTGAGAACAGGTACAGTGACTTGTGCGTGAATTAGTTTATAGTGGCAGCGGACTTACATAGTATCTACCTCGTCCTCTCCTCCACCTGGACCCGGTGTCGAGACAAAGTCAAGAACACCGGAGGTGGGAGGGGGAGCAGGTGAATGACATGACGAATGAACCTGCACCTGGGCGTATCACCGCGCCATTGAGGCCATATTATGAAGGAGCCATTGCAGCCTGACTGTCATACCACCAGTCGGTCACTCCACACAGACACTTATACTGGGCCGACTGCGAGGTCCGTCAGTTGGCAGCCTTCCGCGTCAGGTCAGAAAGAGAGGGATGACACAAGTCACTCCGCAACCCTGCACGCGGCTTGTGTACCCAGCGGAGGCGTAAACGTTTCTATCGGCAGGGAATCAGGAACCGGAGAACTAGCAATGCACACCAAGCTGTGAGGGCCGTGATTTGCTTAAACTTGGCATAACGCACACACACAAACCTTAAAGTCATGGGGAACTAGACAAAAGCACAGACACGTGTTTTGCCAACACCATATTGATTTTTGATTACTTTTTTGCCTCATCATTCATCATCCCGTTCCTAACTGACACTATTACCATATGTAAAAGAGAATAGGGAATCGAATCCACGTCAAAACATCAAAAATTGTATGTTTCAGAAATTTAATGCGTTATACTTAACTGTCCACGCGCAAATCAACCGAATTTGAAGAAAAGTGTAGAAGGCATTGGAGTTTCATTTGAGCTCGCAGGTGACACCCGAGCCGAACGTTCCACCATCTGCAGCATTCTTCTCATTGAAAATAACAGCCTTTCATTTATGTGCTGCATTTAATGGAAACTGGGTTGTGCATCACATCAGAAAACGAAAACGAGAATATTTTGGGGTTACTAAATACCATAACAGCAGTGCGGGTACTCGCTAAAAGCCCAGACACGCGTGTTGCGCGGAGATTCTGCCACTGCAGGGCACAGTTGCGAGGGGTTCGGTTCTTCAGTGTGCTTTCTGGTAGATACTCCAGTTTAGAAAATGTTGCTTATTTATTTTTCTCAGAAATCAACTGCCAACTTGAAGTAGATCAGTTCGAACTAAAGTCTACAGGCGTAGACCGAAATTTTATGTATGAATATTTCGGCCGAATTCCATCAGCCACGACAGAATGGCCGCCTAATATTCATGAACTCCCGACAGGCGGCTAATAGTATAATTTAGCGCTAGAAGTTACCCTACAACTAGCTGCCTGTCGGCAGTTCATGAATATTACGCGGTCTCAGAGGGCGCTCATCCAGTATACCTTCTGAAGAACGCCAATCCTCAATAAACTCGTATCGGAGAACGTTGCCCATAGCATTAAGTTGCACAGTAAGTATGCCATGTGGATGCAGAAGCGTTTAAAACGTTTATCTGCTTATTTGAGTTAAGTGGGCGAATTTACGCCAATTAGTAGGGCAATCAGTCCACTGCTTTGTGCCTTTGGTTAAACCGCCTGAGACTTCTGATAGGCAGCTTAGAGAGGATGATCTATCTGCTGGACAGTCGACGTAATCTCCACCGTTCGGGCTTTTGATTGGATGGCCCGCGTAGTGCTTAACTGGAGTTACTAAACAGGCGACCAAACGAGCACTTCAGTGAGATTTTGATAGTATGTTATTCGGTGGGAGAGTCTGATACGCAAGCATGATTAAAGCAGAAGTGAATTATACGATAAGGAACATTTGAAGGGGGGAGACTAGTAGTCTTTGTGCCAGTCGATAAACTGGTATTCGTTGATTGGTCGGAGCTAATACCGGTCTGATCGCATATTTGCTCCACTCACCTGCTCACAATCACAATGCTATTAAGAAAAGCCTTAACCCCTGCTGGATAAACTGACCTATCGGAGGAAAATATGTGTACCAGAGCTTAGGCGCGACACGACAGCGAAGCACTTTATGACGAGAATGAACATTCCTCAAAGGAATATCTCAACAGAAGACAGCGAGAGGAAGGGAAACAATCAATGCGGAAGCCCTTAATCTGTCGGCAATCGATTTCTGCACATGGCACATTATCTGCCATCAGACGGCACTTTGGCCATAGCAAACAACATCGTCCACCGAGTTCCCCAATCGGTAAACGCAGGGCAGCGGTGTCCGTATGAATTATTTTATAGTGAGTCAGACTTGCTCAGCATCTACTGCAATCTCTTCCTCCTCACTGTCTCACCAGGATAGCAAAACGACCTGAGGGGGATGAGGACGCAGTGTCTGACAAAACTAAATAGCCTATCCACGCGTACCACTCACGAACTGGTCCTCAGCGCATGTACCGGGTTTATTGGGTAGCGGCCCTGATCTCGTGTACGTGAGTGTGCCATACAGACCTCACTAAGGGGGAACCGTTGCAGCCCGAGTTTCAGCACCGCAACATTTTTGTGCCAGATGACAGTTCGACGATGTCCACCGCGTGCCCTAAGGCATGGTGGACGCTGAGAGCGGTTAGTAGCGCGTGGATTACAGTAGATGGGCTAACTCAGGAAATGTCAACCGAAATTCCGAAATGAGTTCTCGCTTTGAAAAGATTAGTTAAGTAGCGTTGAAAAACAAACCATCCTGTAGCATAATTATTTAGTAATTCAGCTACCTCAGGATGCTGACATTCGAACAGACTCCTTTTCTGATGCATACAAAACTGTACTCTGTAATAAATGACTACTTAAGTAGCACGCATTTTTCCCATTGATTTTCGATGCCCTTAAAAATTCAATTATATTTCACGGGAAACATGCATAAAAATATTCATTCTTTTGCTCATTCGATAGTAAAACACTTTCTCTTTTAAATTGGTACCCAAAGGAAAGGATATAATTCGGTTTTTTAAAGTTTCAAATTGTGGAATTTTTTTATATCGTGAAATGGCCGTTCATAAAACGTCGTGTCTCGCATTTATCAATGTGGCTTGTGGAGTTAGCAATATGGCTCAAATCCACTGGGCAATTTTATTAACCCCATATAGTCTCCTCTTATTACCGTTGAGAAATGTATGGTTTTCCGTACGCGGAAAATATTCGGCTTGTAGTCTCGAAACTCTGAATGCAAGTTGAAGGGCGGGTCGGGTTCAAAATTATTCGGGAATTGGATCAATTTTTGGAAACCGAGTTATACTCTTTCTTTGAGTATACAGTTGAAAGAAGGCATCATTTCCTACCGCATTTGCAAAATAATGAATATTTTTTATGCATGTTTTCTATAAAATATAATTGAATTTTTAAGGGCATCGAAAAATCAACGCGAAAACGCATGCTACTTAAGTAGTCATTTTTAACAGAGTACAGGTTTGCATGCAGCCGGAAAGGAGTTTGTTCGAAAGCCGGCATCCTGATGTAATTGAATTTTTATAGAATTATATTGCGGGATGTTTAGTTTTTCAACCCTACTTAACTAATCTTTTCAAAACGAGAATGCATTTCGGAATTTCGGTTGACATTTCATGAGTTGGCCCACCTACTGTACTTTTCAGTGATGGTAGACTTGCGTTGCATCGGCCGCACTCTCTCAACCCTCGTCCTGCCGGGGCCAGTGAATGGCCAGAATCCAGAAGACCGGGCGGGGGCCCAGTGCGATTGGAGTCTGCGCCCAGACGTGTCACCAATCCCCCCCCCCACCCACATGCATGGAATTCGTTATGGTCTCGTTATGGACCCTGATCTGATCCCCATTTTGATCCAACTCAACTCCCGAGGGCACACTGTGGGATCCAAGGACAGACAAACGTAAACCATTTAACATCAGAGTATGCGCAACGCTAGTCAGTCTCTAAGTTGGCATGATAGTGCTTGCTATGCGAAAGTATGAACGCACAAGTTCTTCATTTGCTCTCCTTCGGAATTTCATGTTCGCCATAACTGACACTGCTGCTTTGCTCAGGGAAGAATTCAATTACCGTCTCGCACACGATCTGGCCCAATCATACGATTTGGGCAATTACCTATCTCAATTGCCTTGGACAGAAAATGAAGTCTCATTCAATAACCTGCCCTTCAACGTCGTCCCACTACTGTTTGCGTACTTCAACTTCATATAAAACTAGTCCCTATACGGTCTTTTTTCTCGATGTCATTCAGGAGCCTAACCAGAATTCGTCTACCTGAAAGTACTGTGAGACACTTCCGGCTTAGCTAATATTTCCTAAACACAGATTTAGTCAGTTTGTTTGACTAAAGTGGAATCTTATAATTGCACTTCAGATGCGAATGAAAACTCCTGGCATCTTACGGGTCTCTTATCCTCTTATATGTCTGCAGAAATTGGTTCCGCCCTACCATGATCGCACTTTCCATCTGGCAAAAGAACTCTCGATGACCGAACGCACCTACGTGAAGTCTCTGCGTCTCCTACTCATGGTAAGTCATAACTCAAATAAATCTTGACCCAAACCGATTACAAATACTTGCGCAAACGGCTAAAACGACGGGCTAGAATCCATATCAATGGTCAACATCTGAACTCTGTTCTTAAAGAGATGGACTTTTTTGGACAATATTGGGTCAAGCAGGTCTTACTCAAGGCAAGAACTGGGGATGCAAGGCGTGTGAGTGTTATGGAGAGTCACCGCCTAAGGCGCTGAGCAGGGGGACCAAGCCGACGGCGTGAGGCACGCATGAGGTTAGGCGGCCGACCGGCGTGCACAGCAGCGCCGAGCACGTGTGGTGGCTTTGCTCACGTGTGCGGCCCAATCAATGGCTGGTCGAACATTCCGGCCGCTTCCGCGGGGGGGGGGGCTATCGCGCACGCGGTGGCCAATCAGCGACCAGCACGCCCGGGGCAGGGACATTCTAGAACGCCCTCAACGGTTGGCACGTCATTGGACGGAATGTTCGCGAACGCACAGGAGCCAATATAAATAGCGCATCTTTCTTACGAGTTGTAACCCCTCGCGTCCGCAAGTTACCGACAAACTGTTTGTCCTACGAACCGGCTATCTTCCTGTCCTACCTTCCTTCCGGGTCATGACAGTGAGATACGAGCAGCTCTTAGAGAAGTCTGATACAGGTAGTGGGGACCGATTCGTGTGTAGTAGGTGTAGACGGACGGCTTGATATTAGATTTTAGTCGGAACGGTGTGAGCGGTGAGGGCGATAGAAGCTGTGCAAGTCCCCCTCACCACAAACAAATTCACGTTCAAGTCAACGGTGGTGGGCCCGCTGCGTGCAGTTGGAGGTGAACGCGGTTGCTAGTGATAGTCGAA
>CACRXP010001061.1:94943-119481 GCA_902702965.1 Spirometra erinaceieuropaei | reverse complement strand
CGGATGTTTACCGAGAGGCTTTGATGAGCGTGCTGCCACTGTATGAAGTCTACATGACAAACTTCTTTCGTTTGTTGATGGAGACCGGCAATACGGGATCAGCAGCTATGCAGACTGGGGGCATTGGGACTCTAGCCATGCCGTCGCCACCAACAGACCATGACGCCACCGGGTCAAACTACTTGGTGAGATCCTCAGAGGACATGTGCGCTTCAGACGCTGGCATGATGCCCATGAAACCGCCCCAGCCATCGTCCCTTCCCCTTCCATCCACAAATTTGCTGTTATGCCAGCCAGCCAGACGTCTGCGATGCCTCCTTAATGCCTTCATTCGACTGTCGAACCTCTACCCAGAAGACCATCTTGATCGAGCGGACTGTATCGGTATGTTTTACCCTCTTCCAAAAGTGTTCATTTGCATAATCTAATAATCGGTTAAGTAGTATGAATATTTCTCCATGTATACTAGGAGGAAGAGGGAGCTCATGTCGGTCGGAAGTGTTATCGTGAGGTGTTCTGTGCTCAACACCTGAGCTATTGTATGCATGCCATCAACTGAGCAAAGTAGTCCTTTTTTCTACTTATGTCAGGCTCCTCAGGTGATCATATTACAGTCCAACCGCTTTCTAGGCTAGGCAAAACGTCAGTTTTTCAGGGGTATGGGATAACTTACACGAAAACTCACACATACTTTACAGTCCTGTTTATGTGCTGCAGAATATTAACAGCGCGGTTTGTCGGACACCAGTTATCGTCCAAATTATAGTTTTGCTCGAAGATAACCACATTTTCAAAAGTATCTAGTCCAACACTTCTTGGCGGAGATTTACGCGTTGCTTGCGGCAAAATGACGAACAAACCGTCTGCTATCTTCGTAGTTGCCGGCGCAGTTTTCGCACGAAAGATTCTGAAACCAATAAATCTGTCAGAAACTGCGCTCTCCTCAGTTTGTCGTAACGGATGAGGGGCGAAGACTCCACTGCTAGAAATGGACCTGCTGAAAACGCACACTACACTTCTTCTGTCAGACCCTCTGCTGCTTGTCGCCTCCGGAGTTAGTCCAATTTCATCCGAATGCCATTGGCAAAGTAAGCAATCTTGAAACTACAGACTACTTAGCAATCTGCAGCCAAGCCTTCGAATACATCTGGTTTGCGCGAGTCGCTATACGACTGTTTTTTGGCTCGGATGTGCTGGTACGCCCAGGTGCATGCCCATGCCGCGCAGGTCGCCTGCGCCAGATCCCCAAACCAACTGTCTGACCGGGTCGGAAAGCCGACTGGTGCCTGGGAGAGAAAGGAGAGGGTGAGGTGGACTCTGGGGACTTTGGCCTCACGACATTCAGTGTATTTTCCTCCTTGTAAACATTCTGACACGCTTTTAAACTATTACGGTCCACTAAAAGCCGTAGCTTGGGAGGCTGCCAATTAAGAAAATATCTTGTTCCTTACCTCTCAGCGTAGATTGTAAGGCTGCAATGATTCCTTCTAAGTGTTACATACAGTGCGTGACGGATCACATGAAATATTGGCCGAAATTCTGAAATACGTTTCCGATTAGGAAGGATTACCTAGGTGGGGTTGTAATGTTGCTTACCAAACAACACAATCACGTAGTATTTCAGACTTGCCAGGATGTCGGCTTTTGAATGCACTTCTTTTGACCTCTCATAAAATGCGCACTTGGTAAAAAATGGCTACTTAAGTAGCATGTATTTTTTACATTGATTTTCAATGGTCATATATATTCAAATATCCCTTGTGGCAAATAAGCACAAAAATATGTTTTCTTTCACTTGTTTAGTAGAAATCAGCATTGTCTTTACATCTTACACCAGAAAAATATGTATTTTTAGGTTTTCAAAAAGTTTCTAACTATGAGATTCTTAAGACCGTGCGATGTCCATACATACAGCGTCGCACATCTCCGTTTACCAATGCTCCTCGTGAAACGTACAACATAGGCCACATCCACAGCAAAATTTTATGAATATAGATGACTATTGAAAATCAGTGTAAAAAATACATGCTACTTGAGTAGTCACTTTTTACCAAGTGCGGCCTTTATGGCAGGTCGAAAATAAGTGCATTCAAAAGCCGACATCCTGGCAAATCTGAAATACTATGGGATTTTGTTGGTTGTTAACCAGCATTACAATCCGACCAAGGTAATCCTACCTAATCGAAAACGTATTTCAGAATTTCGGTCAATATTTCATGAGATCGATCACGCTCGGTATATGGCACTTCCACTCAGTTGGAATCCGAACTGATTAGCAACTTCTTTGTGAGGGAGTCCGGTCAATCATGCTCGAAACGACGCGTGAAGCATGCACATGCGGCCTATTTAACATTGTCAGTCACCGTGGACGATCTAGCCTCCGGCCATCTTGAATCTCTCTTGAAACCGAGCTCAGGCGGGTGAGTGAGTGCGGTAGAAGCGGCGCAAGTCCACCTTCATTGTAAACTAATATACGCCCAAGTCATTTTACCGGCGCCTCAGATGCTGCGGAACACACGACGGATATCGCCCTTTTGTTTTTTTACTCATTTAGGCGTCTCCCTAATCTGAACTCCCTACGAAGTTTAAACAGGGTATACCACAAGCTGCCATCTGGGTGTTTATGTTGTTCAGATTTACGCACTACCAGCAAGCACAATGCGTTCGCAGCCAATTTGGTCAGTTTGGCTGCAACAAAGTGTTAGGCGACTAAAAAGGCTCAAATGCACATTAGAAAATGCGAATTTACTCATGGAAGCCGATAAATATAATGATTTGAGCTGGTTAGGTCGGTGACACCCTCATCGTTGTCAAAACCTCTGATATTTAGTTGCTCAAAGAATTACTGAATTTGATTCACTCGAGTATCCAGTTAGCGTTGGAAGCTGAAACAAACGGCCAAATTCCGTTCCTGACCGTCCTGTGAGCCGGTCTTCGGCTGGACAACTGCAAGCTACAGCAATTAGAAATGCTATTAGCACAAGGCAAATGCTGCACTTCAACAGCAATCACCCTCTGGCTTACAAACCTAGCTGCTTATGGAGTGTACTCCAAAGAGTTGAAGTACATTTCAGCACGCCAGCTGGAAAAATAGCTAAATGACATTATCTTCATGATCTAATCCGAGCTAACGGATGTTCAAGCTATCGCATCCAGCAAAGCATGCGCCGAGTGAATTGACAACGGCCAAAACAGCAGCAGCCCGACGTCTGGACGGCCATTTACTCCGTAAAAGGAGTCCCTAAGGCGGTTTATCGGCTGTTGAAACCCGCCAGAGTGGGCATAGCCCAGCGACCCCACGGCAATAATTCGTTGCCGTGTAATACAACCAAATGAGTTTTACCCACGGAAACCTCGGCAGTTGCCCACCGAATATGTTGCAATGGTAGGGGCTGCAACTACGTTGGGAGACTGGGCGAAAATTGGAGAGTGGCCTACATGAGCATAAACCGCCAACCCGAAGGTCAGACCGAAACTCTTCACACATTTGGCCTTCAAGGAGCGACCATCTTATGTCGAGGCACCTCGAAGGCAGGACAACTCACAGGTGACTCATGGTATTTAGATGCCAACTCTAGCAACAGGCATCTAGACTTTCCTGCAGCTTATCAAGCCCTGCGTTATTACATACATAAGAACAAGATGATCACACTGAACTTAATAGGTTCAAGCGGACACGGACCTGCGACGAACGCACCCTCGAGGGAAGGCACGTTTACAAACATCCTTCATCGAAGTGACGACACGCAACGCCAGCGGCCCTCAGGCCCCACAAAAATCTGCCAAAAGACCGAGAGAGCGAAAGAGGAAAAAAATCGATCGCTCCGGGGCCAACTCGCTTGGCCAGTGATTTAAAATTCTAGCCTACCTCTTCCAGTAAACACTTTGAAGTGGGAAGTCGACTAATTTTTTCGAACGGTCGGCAACAGGAAAAATCTGTTCCGGTGTATAACTTCAGTTTCTCAAAGAATGCATCATAATTTTAAGAATCTTTGATAGTGATATTACACCTTACACACTGCTACCGCCAGATTAAAAAAAAGGATTTTAATTTAAGTTCCCGATATAGTTACGTAACCTATCTACAAAAATAATGGAAATTGAGGGCGCTTGCCATAACGTGGGTGATGACTAAGTAGTTATTCGAATGAGAACGACTATTTTTGTCCTTTTTAAGATACTAATCTACAGATGTAGAAAATTGCCGGAGTCCGTTGGACAGAAAATAAAATATGAGATTCCCTTAAAATCACCAGGAAATCGGTGTTCAACCTTAGGGAACTTTAGCATGTTTATACAAAAATGGGTGTACATCGATACGCTGGATTCCAGAAGCAAAGTAACTGCTAATAGGTGGCAGGGATCACGAGAAACGAAACTGTCTGGCCAGCCGAATTCAGCCAGACAGCCTGCATTTCGGGTGATTACAGAGATGCAGGTTGATAGATAAATCACTGTTTCTATTTTATTCTGTCCTCATTCAACCAATCACATCGCGAAGCATTTCTAAATCAACCTACCCACATCTCTGTCCCTAATCCCTCGGCTGTTTTATCATGTATTTTATGCCATAAAACAGTGACGGATTTTTCTTTTATGCGTCTTCCAATGAAAGAGACACAGCTGTCAGAGACAAGGCAGACAGTATGTCGTTTTCCTGCCTATTTTCGGCAGTCTTCGGGAATTCGCTGAAATCCCTCAAAAGGATACGTGGAAATTTCGTTTCTTTCACACTTTTGCGTCTAGTCGTCTTTCCATAATTACATGCTTAATGGAGGGACGTAATGTAATTAACAAAACGTTTTTACTTTGGAAAATCTCAGAAACACTTGCGTGAAAGTCTGTCCAGTCTACTATTGCAAGTTAACTTGTATCATTCTGAAAGCATGCGATGTGAGTCGTATATATGCTTGATTTGCGTTCACCGATAGGGTAACGGAATATGCTCGCCCCCTTGTGCCTTGAGGTTTAATCAGGAGTCCGCGATGGCAGTCACATAGTGACCATGAGTACCGACAAACACAACGGAGACTAGGACTGTCATTTATGAATTATTAGCCGTGGGCCAATCCTACCCAACCTCAGGATTCGAATCCCGCTTTTATTGGGCCACTTGTCCTATCTGTTTCGATCGGGATTATTAACTATGTTGGAACTGCGTTCACCGATCGGGTTGGAGCGCATGTTTGTTCTTCCAACATATACAGTGCGTGACCTATCTCATGAAATGTTGGCTGAAATTCTGAAATGCGTTTTCGATTAAGAAGGATTACTTGGTCGCGGTTGTAACACTGATTATCTTAAGGCATACTCTTATAACATTTTGGACTCGGCTGGATGTCGGCTTTTAAATGCACTTTTTTCAATCTCCTGTAGAAAGCGTGCTTGGTAAAAAAGGACTACTTAGGTAGCCTGCATTTTTCCCATTGATTTTCGATGGCCTTGCAAATTCAAATATGTTTAGTAGAAACCATAAACAAAATAGGCCTTCTTTTAGTCATTCAATAGAGAATCACGTCTTCTTTATGTTTTATACTTAAGAAAGGAGTATAATTAGGTTTTAAAAAAGTTTTCCAATCGCCGAAAAATGTGCAGCCTGACCATTCGTTGCATTAGCGCTTAGTGATTACACTCTACAAGGTGCATGGGTTCCGCGTAAAGAAAATCCCATATTTTTATGTGTCTTTAAAGAGATATCATACAGTGTCCATAAAATTTTGCAATGGATGCGGACCATGTTGTACATTTCATGAGGAGCAGTGGTAAACGGCCAGGTACGATGCTATGTGAATGGACATATCGCGGTCTTAAAAAGTCTCATAATTAGAAACTTTTTTAAAACCTAATTATACTCCTTCCTTAAGTATAAAACATAAAGAAGCCGTGATTCTCTATTGAATGACTAAAAGAAGGCCTATTTTGTTTATGGTTTCTACTAAACATATTTGAATTTGCAAGGCCATCGAAAATCAATGGGAAAAATGCAGGCTGCTTAAGTAGTCCTTTTTTACCAAGCACGCTTTCTACAGGAGATTGAAAAAAGTGCATTTAAAAGCCGACATCCAGCCGAGTCCAAAATGTTATAATAGTATGCCTTAAGATAATCAGTATCACAACCGCGACCAAGTAATCCTTCCTAATCATAAACGCATTTCAGAATTTCAGTCAACATTTCATGAGATAGGTCACGCACTGTATATGATGCCGACAGAGAGCAGGGAGACTGGAAGGGCCATTTCTGGCCTATAAATCGATGTCAGTCAGTCATTGCCAACTCCAGGTGGGGACCACCTGAGATTCGAAAACCGGATCATTAAGCCGTTGACCTGTTAACCTCTTAGTTAGCCGATTTTATGAGCCGATTTCGCGGTCGGTTGTTATGACGGGCTAATGACTGTCACCAAGCTAGAAATGGCCATCCTGGTCTTCCTTGTCTTTGTTGGTACTATCTCAACCACATATACTACTGGTCGCCATACTACTGCCTGCGAGAGCCTATTTTGAACCCCAGGGCACAACGGAACACGCGCGTTCTGTAGCCTGATCAATCAGCGCCAATATACCATATTTATATACATAGATAGACAGCTCATTAAAAATGCAGCAGGCCAGGTGCTGACCACTGCGTCACGGTCGTTGCCGATCATCAGTACGCCACAGGCCTTATGAATTGAGGTATATAAACACGTCGAGCAAGCGCGTCACCCTCATTGCTGTGGTTAGCATCTTGTTTGATCCCATTCTCTCCGTCCGCTAACTTACTTGGCATGTTTATATACCTCGCTTTAGATGACATATAACGTACCTATGATCGGTGACGTCCGTAAAATAGCCGTCTACACCTGGCCTATTGCATTCTTAGTGAGCTGCTTATGTATTAAATATGGAATGTGTCCTATGGTACAACACTCGTTGACACCTGGGGACGAACAGAGTGGGACCGTGCAAGACCCTAACTGCAAGAGGGAGGGTAACGCCCTTACTTAACATATATATATGTTAAACGCGGCAAATTCTTTGAAAAAGAAAAAACTTTATAAGTGAATTTTCGAAACTGGTTTCCCAACTCGTCATCAGACAACTGGGTTATGCACAAAAGCAGTTAACTATTTAAACCGTATCGAACAAGTGATTCCGTGGTTGGCCGAAGTCTGCGCCAATGCCCTTCTAGGATATTTCGCCATCCCCTCGGTATTGGCTGCGTTCGCTTTCAATTTTCCGTGAAAAATTTGTATGTGGCTTCTAGACCGATATGCCGATTCATGCATGCCTCAGCTGAATGCATTGTACATAACCCAGTGGTCTGACGACGAGCTGGGGAACCACTTTTGAAGATTTACTATTAACGTTTTTCCTTTTCCCAAAGAACCTGACATCTTTAAATTATATCTATTGGGATGCTTGACTTCCAGTACATATATATATATTGAATAGTTGAGGTAGTATGCGTTCCGAGATACTATGATGAAGAGAGAAGACCCGTCGGAAAATCTGAGTTGTACTCGTGGATTTTCGAGCTGGTGACACCAACCCGCCGTCAGAGAAAAAAGAAGGAGGAGAACGTTTATTTTGTCTGACGACGGCCTGGTATCACCAGCTCGAAAATTCATGAGTACAACTCAATTTTTCCGACGGGCCTTCTCACTTCAACATATATATATTTTTTCGAAATAAATAAGTTCTTTGGGGAAGATAACACAGTTTGTTTGTAAATTTTCAACATTGGTTTCCCAAGTCGTCCTTAGCCTTGAAGCGAGTGTGCAAAGCAGTAAAAATTTAAGCATGCCAAAAAATCGATATTACCCTGTCACTTCTGCTATTCAGTCAACTGGGGGCTGATACCATGTTCTGATTGGCTAACGCCTTTTCCACTTTTCCTTGAGTTTGTTGTACACGGCATCCAATTCTATGTGTCAATTGATTCATGAGTTATCAAAATCAATGGCCTTTAAAAATTCGCGACCCTTCTTACATGAACAGGCACCTATAATGCGAGTCTTGTTTCATGCGAAGTTTTGTCGTTTCCAGCATATGCATAACAACTTGGGACAATTGGCCGCGACTTCTTACAGCCAACTGATGTTCGTGTATGCGTGTGTAGGCAGATTTTCCAGTTTGACCACAGTAAATTGCGTTACGGGTGTCGCATGGTAAAGCTCCCTCGACCCCCATTCAAACTGCGACAAGGTCCACAGGTTAGGCGAGGTTAGTTGTGGGTCCTACACCTTATCGTTGCCGTGCGGTCCATAGTGAGATTTCCACTAATCTGTGGTCTCAGTTTGTCTTTTTGTAGCATGATACATGTTCTGCTGGTCAGATAGTGTCTAGCGCACGTAAACTGGTTCTTTAACCACTTTCCACGCACCCATATCCCATTGCATCCATTTTTGCCTAAACATCGGATTAAGCCGGACGTAAGCCTTATTATATATTTGTTCGCGGGCAAGTACCCGATACTAGGCCCATTCCACGAGGCACGCCTTGTACTTTTGCCGTTTGCAACGGGGAAATTTCCAAGCATAATTACAGAAGCGACATCTAAACTTGATTTCCCGAGGGGACTGCAATTTTAGTTCAGTCGTCAGTGGTTAGAACTCCAATCAGCCAGACCATCGCGGATCCGGCCAGAACAGCGCCCCGACATTCAGCGTCAATGACCTGTAATTGCAGAAGAATGAAGGATTGATTCTGCACCTAAGTATTTAATTACTTCATTATTTCTTTCCTCTTGCGGCTACTGAAGTTGCATTGTAGTTGCTGTGATAGGGAATAGTTTTCGAGCAAGAACTGCTAACACTCACTCAATACGTCCAGCAGGGTAAACTGCGCTCTACTGCTATCCTGATGGAAAATATCGGAGAACTATTCTTCATGCAAAACCCTCATGCCTCGACTTCACTATCCCGCCCATGTCTGGGATGCTGGTCTTGGAAATAATTGCCTTGGAGGCATTTCTATCCGCCCAATACCGGAATGAATTCCGCCGGAAGGATGTCGTGCAAAATCTCCAGAGTTGCAGAGTACCGTCACATCGATCGCTTGGACATCGTAACCAGTCGTCCCCGTCATCTTTACTGGGGGAATTTTTGAAAGTCAGCCAGGAACTGGACTGTATCAGGTCGCCTAACAACTACAAACCGGCGAGCAGTAGTCATTCCAGTCTGTTTTTGTCAGTAATTAATCCTTACTTCTGACTGGCCATTCATTTCTAACTGGCCGTCAGATTTTAGTACGCAAATACCACGCCGTTTTTTACTCCATGCAAGCCATGTTAAATCTTAATTAAGAAGGACAGTCTGGGCGGGACAGGGCAGCGAAGCCCGCGAACAGACGCTAACGAAAGTTAATGCAACGTTCTCAGCCCGGTGTGAGGTGGTATGCTCCTATGCTGTTACAGGAGTCGACTTTCCTATTCATGGACATCGACCATCCGCTGACTGGTCTTTACGTAGCAGCGACCGCACAAGTTGGCCTGCAGGCGTACGGGGCTTTCTCTTCATATTGCCACATTTGGACGCGGTTAAGCGAACATGCAACAACAGTAAGAAAAAATGACGCCAGGTCCTGATGCGGGGGTCACTCGACGAAATCAGCCAGACGTTGAAGTTTCATAAGGCTGGAATTCTCGCAAAAGCTGACAACCGCGTGGGCCGTTAACTATTTGAATTGTGCTCCTCTGGCCCGCAGCCCAGTAACGAGCGGAATGACCTCCCCCGCCAATATTCAGTGTTGGGACTTTGTTTAAACAGAGTTACTTCTCACGTGGAGAGAGTGTGAGCGAATCCGGCTCTCAATTAAAGTTTCAACGAGCCTTGTTTCCGAGCCATCATCACGCCAACAAGGATTTGGATTTAATCACGTCTACCACAGTTATTTCAGCCTTGGTGGCCTGCACCTCCAGACCGCTAGCTTAAGAAGACAGTAAACCCTTAATCAGGGATCGTTGCACTTGGTGTGCCGACTGTTTGATGGCCGACATTCGCGTTGTTAATTGCTGCAATTTCACCACGTGCGTTGGATGTTGCTGTGATGATTGCTCGACCATCTGATCCACCGATCCTGGCGTTGAGAAAATACTGCAGCCCCTTGTGCATGAACCACCCATATCTGATTTTTTCTCCGATGATGGGTTCCTGCAGGAATCCGAAACGTCAGCCTAATAAAGCTCTTGTCCCGGCGATCGTGGCTCCTTCTTCAGGACTTCCACATACATTCTTTGGCCGGTCTCGGTTGAGACGACGTTCACCTGTTTGAAATGCGGAACCACTGTGCGAGACATCCGGCCCTGCTCAAATAATCTGAAGCAGTCTCCAGCAGACTTTAGCACAAATAACAGTGGCTCGTGCGTCCTTGATTGTGTAGTGGGATTCCATGCAACACCTGCCGCTGTGCGGCTGTTAGTGGGACTCGGGAGAGAGAGCTTCCCAAGGCATAACTGAACGAGTGACTTCCGGGCGAGATCTTATTTCGTAGCCGTACCTGTTAGGGGTTAGGGTTAGGGGTTGAGGCTAGGCTGAGGCTTGTATATTGCAGGTACGGCTATGAAATAAGATCCGACTGACTTCCGTGACGCGATCGGTGAGCGCCCAGCCATTATCTTTTTATTCCCCCAGCGCTTACAGCAACTTGATTTTTCGTTCTAGGTTATGTTATTAATTGAAGTCCGCTGCGCCGTGATCGTCCATCCAAACATGGAGTGACAATTGTTTGGCAGAGCCCATGTTTTCACTAACTTTAAATCCTATTTTAGTCTACAAACCTGTCACGAATAGTTACTGAACTTTAAATATCTCATGAAATATTTGTGCCATCCTCCGACGCTGCATTGCATTTGATAGATTTTTGAACGTATCTGTTTAAATGCTGTTTTTACAGCATTTAAAAAGAACAGTTTTTTTTTCATTTGCCAACACGCAGACATGAGGGGTAAGTGGAATGCGATGAGATCTTTCGACCAATGGGCTTCGGCGTAATGGGGACATTCACCTCGGTCTGACATGAATGAGTCCATTTCCTATGCGTCTCCCTGTATTTGCTTCCAAACACCCCCTGCGGCCGAAAAACGAGTGAGAGAGAATGCCCAGTAATTGCTGTCTAGTAGGGAGGACAGATGTAAATCGTTTCGCAAAAAAAACAATAAGTGCATTAACTGGCAAACGCTTCACTATGTCCGTAAACAAATACCCCCACGCAGGGAAGAGAGAAGCACATGGATGGTGCTGGCGGGATATTAAACTATCCACTGGCCGGTTTGGGGAGCATTTGTTCTACGCCTCCACCTGCCTTATCCAGTAACGACTGCTCCAGCGGCCTGAATATGATGCAAGGAATGGAAGGCAATTTATTGTGGTGATTCCCGGGGAGGCAAGTGTATTTATTGATAAGGAACTCAATATCTTCTTAGATTTAATTCTGTTGCAGTTATTGTACCAAATCCCGACTAACTTTCTTCATTCCTCTCACTTATAAATGAGAGGACGTTGATCAATAGAGACAACTGAGATTAACATATAATTATATCGTCTCGGAATGCTTACCACCTCTGCTCAACAATATGAGCATGTATCTGTTGCACGTATGCCTTATCTCTAGCCAAAAGTATGACGAGGAAGTGAATAACATGAACTCCTCGTATTTTCCGTTAAAATGTCAATGTGGAACATTACTGAGGAAAATCCCGGATATTTCTACTTGTTTACAGACTGAGAAGGGAATTTTTTTAGTTTTTTGCTGGAAAGTAGCCAAGTCAAATTAAAAATGTAGTTTCTGGTCTATCTGCGTTATCAGCCCAGTGAACACAGAAACCCGGGCACTGACGTATCCTGAGTCATTTAGACATTAGACATCCTAAAGTAAAAAAATTATCACCACTATAGTCAGTAGCCGATATCATGAGACGTAAACCGAGACTCTGGAATGTGGCTTTGATTGGAAAGGGTTACTTAAGTGGGGTTATGGTATTGACTATCATGCAGCATGATCTCATAATATTTCATACATGCCAGGATGTTGACTTTTGAATGCGCATCTTTTTGGTCGCCTGAAAAAATTTTATTCGGCAACAAAATGACCGTTTAGGTTGCATGTATTTTTTCTATTCAGTTTCGGTGTCCTCATAAATTCAAATATATTTTATAAAAAAAACACACATAAAGACATGTTTTCTTATACTTGCTTGGTAGAAACTCAAGTCTTCTTAAGATTTTACACTCAAAGAATGGGTATCTTTTGGTTTTAAAGAGTTTCCAATTTTGAAATAAGTTTGAGTCCAAAATTTCATTGTATTTGCTTCAAGGTTTTCAGCCGCATGCTGTATACTTTCTGTGTAAGGAAAATCATATATAATTATCTGTGCCACTAAGAGGGTACCACGTAGGGCCAATCGAATTTAGTTATCGATGTGGACTACGTTGTACATTTAATAAGCCGCATTACTAAACGTACATACACGATGATGCATGAATGGACGTTCCACAGTCTTAAAAGATCTCATAATAAAAGACTTTTTAAAACCAGTATATACCCCTTATTCGAGTACAAAACTTTATGAAGACGTGATTTTCTAAAAAATAAGTATGTAAAACATGTTTCGTTTGCGTTTTCTGCAAATACATTTAAATTTATAACGAGGTCGAAGATCAACAGATAAAATGCATGGTACTTAAGTTGTCACTGTGTTACCAAGTGCGGTTTCGCAGGTTACCAACCAGTAGCGTATTAAAAAGCCAGCATCTAGACATGTTTGAAATATTGTGCCACCACGCCGCATGATAGTCAATATTACAACCCTACGCTAGTAATCCCTCCTAATAAAAACCGCATTTCAGAAGTTCCGTTAGAATTTCATAAGATCGGTCACTGATTACGACGTCAAAAGCTGTCGCGTGGGATTGGGAACATCCAACAGCTCACCGATAGCTCTACAGAACTCTCCCCTCTACCATTGTCGGACAACGGACCCGTGGCGCAGTGGTTACGGCGTTGGACTTCTAACTCACAGGTTGAATGTTCGGGCGTCGGATGTTGCAAACCTCCCCCCTCCGGACGGATGGTTGCATACCCCGGGACTGGGTATGGCTGGCTGATGACGGCTAACAGGTCAGAAGTGGCCATCCAGGTTTCCCTTGTCTTTGTCGCGATGTTATTCTGCCCATATTACGCGCCGCTTTGCAGCCCCCGGCAGGGTTCGAGAGGGGGAGCCCCAAGTCACAATGGGGCGGGTGAGGTCTGTAACGCGATCTGTGCGCGGCCCTCTACCGCTGTTAAGTCTGCCCTTCTCAGAACGTGAATTATTGCCCATTACGATGAAGGTGGTTAGAATGGCCAATGCTGGCCAATTTTTCCTCATTAATTACCCATGATTCAGCAAAAGTTCCTCTTGCCTTGTTTAATTTCCGAGGAAACTAATGCGCGAACTTCGAGCAAATCTTTCGAAACGGGCCTTTTCAGGCACGGTCCAAAGTTTGATATGAATATTTGAGCTGAAATCCACCAGCTATTGCGGAATAACCGCTTAATATTCGCAAATCGCCAAAAGGCAGCGGGTCGGTATCGTCAAATAAACCAGAAACAGTGATTCCAGTCTGGTAGTTCAGCCGTCGGTTACGACGATGCCCACCGTATGCTGCACACCAAGATGCACCAGGCACGGTGGCTTACGCGCAAATTAGTTTGTAGTGATAGTCCACTCGCGCAGCATCTACCGCACTCTCTCCTCCCTCACCTGGACCCGATATCAATAGCGAGTCAAGAGGACCATAGGCGGTGGAGGGCACAGGTTGTTGGCGCGGCCGAACACACACCGAGGTGTACCACCATACGTCCTGGTCCACAACATACACTTGATCGGTATTTTTCACTAACAACGACAACAGCATCCCAACAGCGGTCAGAAGGACGAAGATGACGATTGGGCAACCATGCCCATCACCTGTGTACCCAACGGGAGCATAAGCGCATTTGCCGACAGGGAACCAGGTGTCAGGGAACTGCCAGCTCGTACCAGATTGCGAGGGCCATGGTTTGCTGACATTGGCATAGCACACGCTTTCGGACATTTTGATCGGATTCCAGTCTTCTGACTTTTGACTGCAGACATAGAATCTCATTTCCCTCCTGTAACCGGGACACATCAACAAAAACCACCCCCAAGTGGCGTTACCCCACACAAGGAGGAGGGTGTCTCGTCTGGCCACACAGTACCTACCTGACCCTGCACGTCCAGTTTTTTACAGTTTAGACTGTCGACTGCCTCTATTTTCATCTCACTGACTAAGTCGCTAATTGGGTAGGCATTCCAGGTTTATTCATTATGAGGTTTTTCAAGATGGAACAGGAAAAGTAAAACTCCTCTCGTGCAATGCCTTCCATCTGTACAATTTTTACGCCGGTTCCCAGTTTGTTAACGGACACAACGGCCTCCCTCTCTCAATGCAGTGCTAAGACTTTTCCCGAAGTGAGCGACTAATTGTTTCAAAAACGCACTTGTAAATATTCCTCTGAGTGACTGTGCTAATTAGCCTCGGTCTGGTCATTACCACAGCAATAAATAAGATAAGTAGTGACTCAGTTGAGGACTGTCACGCCATTAGTACACCATTTGGATGCGAGAACTGTCCAATCACTGTGAGTACATCACCCTCGTCCGTCTGCTGACTGTGTTTCCGGTAAATCCAGAACGCCCTACAATGAACCAGCTTGTTCTATCGACCGCGTTCATTTACAAACGCACCTTTTCCTGTCTATGAACAGTTTTCTCGGTCATTTGGAAGGGTCCTACTTAAATTGCTGTTTACCGACGGAGGTGTCCTGCTTGCTGAGGTTTAACAAACCCCTTTAGAAATGAAATCCGCATCTAGTTTTGGCGTATCTTTTGCTCTGGTGTTAAAGTTCCGCAGCATACTGTTACTGTGCTCGTAACCTTGTAGTTAACTTTTTTTCCTTCTTCCCTTTAATGGCCGAGTTTGACATTCTGCAAGTCCACCTTCCTTTTATCCAAAACAAACACAAATGGTGGTGGCCCTTGACCGAACTTCAGGCTTTTCAATTTTTCGTTCAACAATGGGAAGGAAGACTGGCCTGTCATTCTACAGCTTGAGAAGAGTCGAGCTTGCGTCTATCGTTTGGCGAATGCCTTAGTCCGAATTGATTGTGAAATGTACGCTCGTTTCAATTGGTTAATAAATCGACCAATCACAGAGTGGATTCGTCTGCGTTGGTTGAATTTTCTCCATCTCTGTTTTAGTACTATTGTGAAAGCAATTAATTTATGCATTTTTCCTTTCAGCCCTGAGGGGGGGGGGATTTGCCCAACTCTTTTTTCTTGGTTTTTGAAGAAAATTAGCATTAGCAACTACAACCCTGGCTGAATTATTCGCTGATCTAATATCAGGCGCATTTCAACTTCTGTCTCTTCAGTCCTTATAACACATCTGCAAAAGACGATTTCCAAGTCAGAATCCATATACAGGGCTGCTGAGGCATATCTACTGACCTCGGAATTCTGCCCCGATCTGCACCACTTGCACTTTCCCGTTTTACCTGCACACCTCATGAACGGAGAGCGAACCTTCATCCCCGGTGATCCAGTGGTTAACCAGCGAAATCTGCGTGACTGCCTGTCCTTTATCGCGCGATCGAATGAGACCTCCAGTCTGATAAGGGTCGGCTATCTGCAGAAGCTCTCCAAACGCGGCTTTCAGGCACGCATGGCTCTCCTGTTTTCAGACCGCCTGGTCTGCTGTGGTCGAACCTCTGGATCACGCTCCATCCGACTAAAGGTGACTTCTTTAGACCCTTCTTTACCAGATTAAGGTTCTAAAGGATGTGTCCTTTGTGTGCTGATCTTTCTCTTCTTTCTCTGTGATGCCTAATCAAAAGATCCGCGGCAGCATTTCCCTGCGCAACGCGCGTCTCGAGCCCCGAATGGTGCCCTCGGCGTCCTTCTGCAGTGCTACCGGTTCTTACCCCGACTGTCTGGACTCAAATACGCGGCGGATTTCGGGAGGAGACGCCGGGAGGGGACAAAGTAAGCCCAACCCGGCTGGTCATTATAGGCACTGCTTTACCCTCCTCGGCGTGGCCGAGGAGCTGGACTGTGTCACCTTCTCCTCCTGCTGCCTGCTGACTGAAAATACCACAACTGGCACGCCTTCCAGATCACAGGCAGTCCACCGAGTCCGGAGGTTCGTATTCGCGGCACCTAGCGACGCCCAGAAAGAGCTTTGGTTGGCGGACATCTCCAGCGCCCTTAGCAGACTGGAGATGGGAGACGGTCCTCGATCGCCATGTCAACAGCGCCAGCCTCATCAACAGCAGCAGCAACGGCATCACAGCATCGATGCGCTCATAAACCCAGCCGATGGTGAGAGCACACACGCACTCCAAATGTGGACTTGTTTTTGCTAATGTTGTCTAAGTTTTCATTAATCCCCCTTCCCGTTTCGTATTTTTAATTCGGTCTACATCCTTATATAATGGGTTGATTTGAACATTCAACGCAATTTGAAGCCGTCATCGAGCCGGCTGGGACTTCTCTGCGGGGGTGGCTTCGAGTTGACTGTATATCTTATTCGTACCAGAAACTTGGCATGGGCAGAAACGCATGCATCAGTGACCGAAATTTCTCCGTTTGACTTCGACCGAAAGTGGTTACTTGTGTTAGGTTGCAAAGCCTATTGGCGGTGGGCGTAGTCGGGGTCACCAATTTGTGGCGGTCAAGGATGTGAGATCAACTTAAACCACGCGCAATAAGTTCGTTTCGTCTACTGTCAGAAGTCAGGAAGCTGTGAGGACTAGTTTATTCTGTACACAGTGCAGGTTGCCGTAAGTTGGCGGTTTGCTTGCAACAGAGAAAAGCGTCCATTCACGGAGAGCGTCAGTCACGTTGTGTGTTGTTTACGCGGGTGTGAGTGTGTAGGTCAGCAGGAGGGGGTGACTGTCTGAGTGGTGGTCGTGTGATTGGACAAATTAGAGGACGAGTGGAGGGCGCATACTCACAAGGCCTCACGAGAATCAAGCCAAAGCGTTCGACGCGCGTTAGGCGATACTAGTTTTTGAGTGCAGCCGGGTTCACTGCAGCTGGACCGGAGGTGTCCCAGTTCTAGCCGGCGGGGGTGGTCGTGCGTCAGCGGCCTGTCAGTGCTTATCGCGGTCATCGACCGACAAAACGGAGCCGGAGAAAAGGGAGGCTGGAGCGGCTGCTACAAGGTCAGTCCCTCTGAAAGAGAGCATGCCGTCATTTGACTGAGATGTGTCCACCCGCTTGTGTGAACCCCACTCCGAGTAGTAACAATTACTCACGACGCTGAATTTCATTCGTACATAAATTCAATGATGGTTTACAAAAGTGATACTAAATAAGTCATTCCTTAGGCCCTTCATGGATGAAAATACACCCTCTGCAAATGTTTTCCTTGAAGAACAGAATCCTTTTGGTTTTGCAGAATTGTTGACGACAAGTAGATATGCACGCCGACTGAGAAAATAGAATTCAGGAATTCCTGCGATAAACGAAGGATGTTGGCATTAATTTTATCAGTAGAGCAGATGGACGCAGCAATTAACGGAATCTGTGGAAAGTACTGAGAAAGTTCGCATTTCCGCCGAGTGCTTGTTTTATTACTCAAACGAGGTCAAAGGGTCTGAAAGCGTGTGCTATGGCAGTATCAGCAAACCATGGCCCTTGCAGTCTGGTGTGCGCTGGCATTCCCCTGACACCTAGTTCCCTGTCGGTAGGTGCGCTTGCGTTCCCGCTGGATATACAGGTGGAGGGCACGGCTGCCCAGTTATCATCCTCGTCCTTCCGACCCCTGTTGGGGCATTATTGTTGTTGTTGGTGAAAAATCCTGGACAAGTGTATGTTGTGGACTAGGCACTTCCGTATATCAAGAACGTTTCGGAAGCTGTCAGCCGCCTTCTCGCACCGCTTGGGGTTGGAGTAGCACACAGACCGGAGGCAACCACCAGGCGTCTGGTTATGAAACCGAAAGACCCACTGCCACGGCTAGAAACGTCTGGAGTCGTTTATCGGATCTGGTGCAGTTGCGGACAAAGCAACTACGTCGGAGAAACCGGAAGACAGCTCCGAACGAGAATGGCCGAACACGCGGCAGCGGTGCGCAGAAATGACGCCAGCTCTCAAGTTGCAGCTCATTCGACGAGATCCGGCCACACATTCAAATTCGATGAGGCCAAAATTCTCGCAAGAGGTGACAACCGCGTGAGCCGGGAGCTGCTTGAGTCATGGTTCACTGGCCCCCAGTCTATTAAAAAGTGCAACGATCTTCCCATTCCATACTCCGTGCTAAACCTTCGCCTAGGCGGAGTAACAAGCCATGCGGGGAGTGCAGAGGTGAACACTTTTCCCAACACCGGGGTCGGTGTGTCAGATGATCGAACAATCATCACGCCGACATCCAACGCACGTGATGAAATTGCAGCAATTATCGACTCGACTGTCGGCCATCAAGCAATAATCACACTAAGTGCGACGATCCCGGATGAAGGGGGGAACCGTGAATGTTCATAGGTATGCGGTAGCCTGGCTACTGCATCCTATAAATACCGCAGCCCCTTGTGCAACAACCATCCGTTTCTGTTTTTTTGTCTCTGATGATGGATTCGAGTAGGAATCCGAAACGTCAGGCTAATAAAGCTCTTGTGCCGGCGATCGTGTCTCCTTCTTCAAGACTAGGGGTGTGTTGACACGCCTAGGTGAGGGTCCGGCCATGTCAAGCACCTGCGCCCTCCCTCGCCTCCGGTCTTCTTTACGCTGTCCCGACACTGAGTCCAGGTGGGGACTGAGTAAGAGAGAGTGCGGCAGATGCTGCGAAAGTCTGCTTTTACTATAAACACGGATCATCATCGGAATCGATGGTTACTCCAATGAGGTGTCGGAGCAAACCGCGCAGCTTGAAATAAGAGAATCAAAGGCGTGTAAACGGGCGACAAACAGGCGATCTAGGGCCGTTGGTTGAATAGATTGGATTGGGTAGGGCAATATGTGGCAGGAAAATTTGGCCCCAACCCTAGCCTTAGTCATAACCAAAGTTGTAACTCCTTCCCTGACCCTAATCTTCGATTTAGACCCGGTCTTAAACTTTACCTTGATCCTAACCACGAATTTAATCATTTTCTTAAGGTTAACCGGAAGCGTAGCCCTACCATAGCATGCCTACGTGAATCAAGTAAGTAGGCGTGTTATCGTAATAAAACTGAGGCCTACATATTCGATCGTCGCCGAAACGTTAGCCAGGACCTGCTTATTCTACAAATTGGACTGGGATCTTGCAGTGTTCTTATGGTCTCAGACTGACGTGTTGCCAGCATCGTTTGAAAACTTTCATGATCACGCATATCCTATGGAACGCCCTTCTTTAGAACATATAATATTTCGACAGATTTATGTATATATTAGGAAGATGGAATTAATTTTTTGGGAAACAGTAAACTTTATTGTATTAATTCTCGAGACTGGTTCCACAGCTCGTCCTCCGATCAGGGGTGCCCAGTAAGGAAAGGTTGCGAATTCCTGGAAGTAATGCACTCAGATGAGGCATGCATCAACTGGCATATCGATCTAGATGCCACATACACAATCGTTAAAGATCAATTCGAAGCGACCCAACCAAACCCGAGGGGATGACAAATTGAAATTAACACGCTTTGGTACAGACTTTAGCCAATCATAGAATCCTTTGTCAGACTCGGTTTAGAAGTTAATTGTTTTTGCCCACCCATAGTCTGAAGACGAGCTGGAGAACCAATCTCGAAAATTTTCACAATAAAGTTTACTGTTTCCAAAGACGTCCATCCTCCAACTTCCATTTCTTGGGATGTCCGTTTTTCAGTTCATATTCAGATATATATAGGCTACGTTGTAAACTGGTCAGATTGCATCAGACGTGAGTATACGACCAGAGAAATCAGTCAATGGCCACGAGAGAGATTCGGATGACTCGCCGTCGTCATTGAGTCAATGCTCGGTTCCGAGGGCAGAACATTTTACTGGAGAAACTAATAACACAGGTGTCTAACGATGCTGACTAACCAACTAAAACGGACCCTTGTCTTTGAAGCACACTAATATTTCCAAAAATACATCAGGACTCTGAAAAGAACCCTTAATCATGTCAAGAGTGCGAAAAAAACGAACTGTTCCGTCCTCACTCATAGATGTTTCATCGATCCTAATTTATTTAGGGAAAAAACGGGACTTTAAGCTTTAAGTACAATGCTCTCCAAATTGGCGGATCCCTAGCTGTAGGACAATCTCCCGTTAGCAGTTGCTGAATACAATAAGCGCAGGTGGAAATGCAGTGGCTGCTTCAGCTGGTGCTAGTTCCAACCTTGTGAAGTAGAGTTGTGTGGACACTAATCAGTCCTTTTTCTCTCCGTCGTCAGATCTTATGCCAGTCCAGCCGTTCCGACAGTTAGGGTAGCCGTAGCACTTTCTTATTCCTCAGTCCGACCCGTCTAGTTCGGGTAGCGATACAAAAACTGGTGTAGTACAGTAGGTGGGCTAACTCATGAAATGTCATTCGAAATTCCGAAATGCGTCTTCGTTTCGAAAAGATTAATTAAATAGGGTTTTAAAAAGAATCATCTTGCAGAATACTTCTATTATAATTCAGATATTTCGGGATGTTGGCTTTCGAACAGACTCCTTTTAAACTGCATGCAAAAACCAAACTCCGCAAAAAATGACGACATAAGTAGCATTCATTTTACTCCTTGATTTTCAATGCCCTTTAGTATTCAACTATATTTCATAGAAAACATGCATAACAATGTTCATTATTTTGCTCATTCGGTAGAAAATGACGTCATCTTCCAAGTTTATACTCGAAGGAATGGTAAAATTCGGTTTTCACAAAGTTTCTAATTATGAGAACTTTTGATACCGTGAAATGGCCGCTCATAAAGCGTTATGTCTCTGCATTTACCAATGTGGCTTGTAAGGTTTACAATGCAGCTCAAATTCACTGCTAAATTTTATGAACGCTATATGGTCTCCTCTTAAATCTGTACAGAAATGTATGATTTTCCCTACGCAGAAAATATAGGGTTTGTAGTTTGTAAACCTAGAATGCAAGCATAAATGCATGTCGATTTTAAAATTATTCGGGAATTGGAAAATTTTTGAAAATCGAATTATCCCCTTTCTTTGAGTATAAACTTGGAAGAAGACGTAATCTGCTACCGAATGAGCAAAATAGTGAATATTTTTATGCATGTTTTCTATGAAATATAATTAACTATTTAAGGGCACTGAAAATCAAGGAGAAAATGCATGCTACTTATGTAGTCATTTTTTGCAGAGTATGTTTTTTCTATTCAACTGGAAAGAGGTTTGTTCGCAAGCCAACATCCCGAAATAACTGAATTAAGATAGAATTATTCTGCAAGATGATGAGTTTTACAACCCTATTTAATTAATCTTTTCGAAGCGAAGACGCATTTCGGAATTTCGATTGGCATTTCATGAGTTAGCCCACCTACTGTAGTTGGGAGTCGACATACAGACAGAGGGAACCTGTTTCCTTGACTACGAAACCACCTTGGTCAGCTTGGTTCATCCTGTGTCCCCGCTACCCCGCCAAGTTTCTTTTTACCTTTGGAACCAAACGGGGTTTTTACGTGTTTCGCGGTGGCACGTCTTGTGGCCAGGCAACATTCCCAACTCTAGTCGGAGACCTTTGTCCTGTTTTCCAACCTAAAGGCAGTCTCTACTTGTGCAGCAAACTTAAAAAAGTTCTCCCCCAAAGGGGTAGAAGACGTATCCTTATGCTCCGACCCAATAAAAGATTGAAACAGACAAGCATTTACTGTCCAAACTGTAACGATTTCATACGATGCACAGCCTGATTTCTGACTGGTCGAACAGCAACCAGGAAATGCACGTTTTACACAAGATGGCTGATTCTGGCCTTCTCTGCGTCCTAGTCATCATGGATGGGCAGTAGGTTGGACGGCATTAAAAAGCAATCACTTGAGTAAATTCGCCGATCACCTATTCTTACTACTTGAATAATGACGTGACGGTACCATGTCCACCGTGGGCTTCACAGCAAGGTTGGCGCAAGGACGGTGACTTGCGAATGAATCAATTTATAGTGATGTTTGAATTGCCAGCAGCTATCACACTTTTCCCTTTCTCGCCCACTTGAGTCTGATGTCAAGACAAAGTAAAGAAGACCGGAAGCGGGGTCAGGCGCATTGGAAAGCAAAGCTAAATAACCCGTCTGCGTATGCCACTCACGCCCGGTTAGCGCCCTGGACCCATGTTGTTAAATTAATTTGCCTATTATTGATTTTATTGTTTCTCTCTAGCTCCTTCTGCTAGTTCACGTTTTTTGCGTTTCCAGCGCGTTACCCTGAGGTGACTCTTGATGACACACAGTCGCTATTTGTCCAAAGGTCCAAGTCAACGACAGAGATTGCTACTCACCAGGATAACGAGTCGGATATGTGTGATGCTTATTTAGGCCTCCTGGGTCCTAGATCGCACGCTCAGCAAACTCTCCTGCGTTGCAACCCGTTGCTCTACGTGTGCTGGCATCGAAGACTCACCGTCTCCCTTGACAGCGTCCTTAATGCTAACGAGGTTCGCCCTCTATGTATATTAAATATTACACTCTACTGAATGCAAATAGGTAGTGTTTGTGCTTACATAACTCGTTTCCTTTGTCCAGTGCGAGCTCAGTGGTCACCTACTCCGAAAATTCAAGAACAGCTGCGGCTGGCAGAAGCTCTGGACTGTCTTTACGGACTTCACACTCTTCTTCTTCAAGTCCGCTGATGACCAAACACCCCTCGCGTGCCTACCTCTCCTAGGCTACTGCCTTGAATCTGCGCGAGTTTCAGACCATGACCTCCGAACTCACAAACCAGATGTCCTGCGGCTCTCTTACAAGTCCCATGTCTACTTCTTTAGGACTGATGGACCCATATCCTTTCAAAGGTGATTACGACCCATTCAAAAGTCACTATCCTCTTATTTTAGTCAAGTTTTTCTACTGATCGTGTCCTGGACTAGAACCAACCGAGTGGGCCTTACATATAAGTGCAGACGACGACAAAGACAGGTGGCAGGAGTCAGGGAGACAGAGTTTGTAAGAGAATTCTCTTCACTGCGGCAGGCAGCGTACAATCACCCTGAGAGCCAATCGTAGGTGGTATTAGCCGCGGTGAGAGGTGTGAGTGTGTATCTGTGTGTAGACAGTCAGCGAGAGCTAAAATATCCATCGAGGTCACACGGTCGCCACGCTGGTGCAGCCCAGTCACGCGCGGCACAGACATTCAGCTGGTAAGGGGCGTTAAATGCAATAAAGGTAGGCGGACATTCTGGCGACACGCAGAGTTGACCACCACAGTATCTGAAACCATTGACAGTCTCTACTATATTAACTGGTCTTTTCTCTATTCTTATTGCCCTTAGGTGGTATACTGCTCTCTCCTCGGCCCTGCATTTCCTATCAGTCAGCAAACAGTTTCCCGAATCCGACTGACTGTTCACGTAGGTTGCTCAACTCTCCATCTGAGGGCTGCTTTTTGCTGTACACCCCTCTCATCTTCCGTCAAAGCGAGGAAATCAGCTTCAGAGCGACAGAACGCCATGAATTCTGGCGCAAAAATGCGCTTTTTAGTCCACCCACCTCACAAAAAACTTAATGCAGTTTCGGAAAGTTCAGCATGGCGGTGACATTGACAACTGAACGGTGCTCTTTCCTGTGTTCCCTTTTCACGATAAGTGCCTTGTGAATTATTACACTCTGACTGGGTTTGATTTGTTTCGTCTGCGCTTTCTGTGGAGCTATTCGTCATGACTTCCGATGATGATGCTCTGCTCTGTTTCTGTTTCAAATACCAGATTAGAAGCCAATGGCTTTTCAGAACAATAGTCCTGCGTATTTATTTCTGTAATAATACAGGATTTTTATATAAAATGGTTCACATTCGATAGTTGGGTACACCTGCCCGTTATGCAAATGATGACCGTTGGGCTATGTTTGCAGGGCTCACTTTAAAGAAGCAAATGAGAAGGAGGAGATGCGACCACTGGGGCAGAACTCCTACCCACCTGACATTTCGTATTCTCGCTGGAACCCCTCATCAGAGCCAGTCGCAGGTGCTGTTGGTGGACGCATAAGGAGTGTAGTATTTATGGAACGTAGTTGCCATAGTCAGTAACCCCCACATTTAACGCCGATGGTTGTAATTGGTGCGATGATTGTGTGCTCGTCCAAATCTGAGTTGGTTACTGGTCGCGATGTCGTCAACGGTGTTTAGTAGTGGCGTGACAGTTATGCAGCCATTTGGCTCACTGGTCTCGTCATTGGAAACAGCGTTTGTCCGCTACCTCCGCATATGATCAAGTAGTCTGCCCGGGTAAAGTTTGTAGTGTAAATGTGGACTTAGAAACTACAAACAATAATATCTGCAAAGAAAACTAACTCCGAATGGGGGAATTGTGTTTACGAACAAAAAGGAATGTACAGATTGAAAGAACCAGAAAAGGAATGTTCCAGACTCACGT
>CACRXP010001061.1:77865-94425 GCA_902702965.1 Spirometra erinaceieuropaei | reverse complement strand
AGCGTATATGGTTTGTCTGCTGGAATGGGGTCAAGGAGGTCTTCGACGGTGACCGCTACATCAAAAGGGAGTGACTGCAAAACGTACGAATAGCGGGTACGCTCGCTGGTAATGCGGCTTGTCACAAAAAGAGCCTCGATCGGCCTGAACCAAACGCGAGGGTTGCTCGGGGTAAAGGGTGGCAGTTTAAAAGAAAGGGTGTTAATGTCGAGTGAGTCTTTTTGGGAGTCGTCACTGGCCATGGTAAATAAAAAAAAAAGGTCCGGAATGCAGGAAAAAGCGGGGTCACCAGATTTGTAGTGTAAATGTGGACTTAGAAACTACAAACAATAATATCTGCAAAGAAAACTAACTCCGAATGGGGGAATTGTGTTTACGAACAAAAAGGAATGTACAGATTGAAAGAACCAGAAAAGGAATGTTCCAGACTCACGTAAGGTAGAATCCTATCAAGTAGGGAGATAGTGTCCCGATGAAGGAAAGGTTGAAGGGAGGCTCTAGGTTCCGCGATGGTCCGTTGAAGTTAGCTTCGAGGAGGAAGTCTCCGGCAGCACGAACGAGTTGCTAAGAGAATTGAGAGGTGACAAGCGCACGCCAAGAAATAACGACGTTAAACACACTCGAGACCAGAACACATGTTGACCGCCGTAGCGTTGTTCAAAAAAGTGTATTCTCAGTTTAGTCAAACAAATGTACAGGCAGGTCAGGTGTACAAGCAATGTAGTGGAACAAATCAAAAGTGTACAAAGGCCTACAAGTTCAAGCGCAGAGTATGGAGATAGCAGGTCATCGCCTTTGCCGGTGAACTGCGGGCCGGAGAACCACCGCCCTTGGAGCTCGCGGCTTGTGTGGTTATAATAATAATAATTTTTATTCAAGACCCGCGGGGGTCCGGTCATACCAAGTAAGAATAAATTTTTACATAAATTTTAGAACAGGTAAACAGAATCCAGATAATACTTAATTCATAGATATTGAATCAGTAGTCTGTTACGAAGAGTGATGAGCGAATAGCGAAAAACTCCTAACAAACAAAAGGAATATGACTGGATAAACATTATGGGAGAAAAAACTGTCGTTCATAAATGAGGAGCACAATGTATGGACTGAAAAATCGAAAAAATTAATGTTTCTGATGAGGGATCCTAGGAAGCGAGACAACACACAAAAGGAGGAGATGTGAGCGGAGACGGTAATTTAATGGCGGCGTCCTAAATTCCCGGTGGCCCTTTTTTCAATGTAACAAGGAAAGTTGTCCCGGATGGATGAGGAAAATAAAAGTTTACTCGAATCAGTATTCAGATAAAGGCGAAGCCTTTTCTTACAAGTGTGTAGATTATCTGAAGATTTTATAATTATTGGAAGGTTATTCCAAAGGAAAGTATACCTGAACGCGAAAAAAGAGAGCACTTCAAGGTGGAGGAAGCGCGAGGAGGTATAATCAAGATAGAATTGCGAACATTTTGTGGGCAACGAACAGGAGTAAGGGCTGAAATCCGAGGAAGATTTGAACTATTATTAATGCGAAAGAGGAGACAGAAGCCTGCTTCTAGTTTCCGAACCCATAAAAACTTTTAGGTTAATTAGCTGGCATCTATCTGAGTAGGAGATATTTGGATGTTCCCTGCCTAAAAGTTTTCCAGCAAAACGTCTTTGGATATTTTTAATTTTTAAACGATTAGCCTCGTTCATCAAACAAAGAATGGGCAACAATACTCGACAATAGGAAGTACAGTCATGCTATAAAGTCTTAATTTAATTTAGGGAAAATGGAAATTTTAAGAAATAAAGCCCCAAATCTAGGCAGATTTGACCGTAATTCTGTCAGCGTGTGGCTACAGATCAAGATTGTTTGTGTAACTTAGACCTAAATCCTCGATGTTGGTGAATTCAATCATAGCCTTGAAAGACCACTGGTTGAGGTAGCCTATCAGGTCCAAAACATATATAGAGACATTCAGACGGAGAGAATTCCATTAGCCATTTTGAGCTCCACGCTGAGAGAGCAAACAAGTCACCATGGATTTGTTCCAGGTAATTAAGGCTCGTAGATTTATTGAAAGAATATACATATTTGTGATCATCGGCATAACTAAATGATTGAGAATGGCTAACTGCCGCTGAGATATCATTTGTGTAAAGCAGGAGCAAAAGATGAACTAAAACGGTGCTTTGTAGGACACCACTTGCAATAGGGCTCTTATTGGAAGATGAAGATCTCACTAAAACTTTTGTTTTCGATTAGACAGGTATGACTTAATAAAATCGATAAGAGGACTTTGAAGTCCCATGGCTTCTAATTTAACCAAGAGTCTTTTATGCGGCACTTTATCAAAGGCTTTACTATGATCAAAACAAATATCTATAACAGATGGGTGGTCATTGCGAAGAGATGTAGGTTGAGCAACGACAGACGACATGTTTCACAAGAGCGATCTGGTAAAAAAACATTCCGGGAAAGGCTGATACCTTAACTGGCTGTACAAAAGTCGGTAATTTTCATGGCGATAATTTCTTCAAAGATTTTGGAGAGAGAAGGTGTTTTATGAATATCCCGATATTTTTAAACGTCAGGACGACAACCAGACTTAAATACTGGATTAATAATAGAAGTTTCCCAATAGTCAGAAAAGGAGCCATTTACGAGGAATACTGAAAAGAGTTTGCTAAGCAGAGGGGGGAAATCTCTTAGCTGTTTTATAAGAGAGTTCGGGATATTGTCCGTGCCTACTGAGTGTGAGTTAGTAAGATAGTTCATCAGTTTCTAAATAGTTTCAGGAGAAAAATTAATGATGCTGAGAGAGGCATCAGACAATGGAGGACTTGAAGCGCCTGAGTCAGTTTCAATGGTGAAATGTTTGACAATGAATGAATTTAACATTTCTGCTTTGCCTGACTCATCTGTAATGAAGGTATCGTTGGTACTAAGCAAAGGCGGAATGATTTAGTGGGATTTAGCAGATGATCTTTGACGGAAGATCTGAGCAACTGACTCAGAAACATTCACGCCATTAATAGCTAAAGACTCTCTGCGCCTATCTCGCGCGAGCCTCATTTTCGAATCTAATACAAATATTTCAACGATTCTTAACTAAACTGATAATGAGTTCATGCAAGGATTTTTAAGCTGCCTCTTTAGCTTTTTTAGTTTGTTTTTGGGAAAATGTGGGACAGCGGGGGAAGTAACACTCGATTTAAACGCCTTCCGTGGAAGTAAGTCGAGAAGACCTTCTGTTACGCACTTTAATAAATTGTTGAAAAAATTTAGATCATTATTTGAAAAGATGTTGCGCTAATCAGGAGTGCTTGTAAAATTATTTACAAAATTCTTGTTAATATTAGCAAAGTCGAAAATGCTGCGTTGTACTCCTGGTTTTGCAAAAATGGCAACTGGAAGGCGACAATGAATTAATGCATGATCACAACCGTGGTATTTTCGTGAAGTTGGGAATTCGGGATAGGAACAGGTCAAGATCTCCCTGAACTAACATCTGGCTTATTTGACCTAACCGCCAGATCAGACATGAGTAGCCTGGCACGGGAACGGGATGGATTCGACCCAGGTTTGCCAACGAATTCATTATTCTGAGTGCTGCAGGTCGATTGTGCTTCTAGGATTGGTCCATCTTTATTGTTAAGTTCAGGCGCCCTACATCTATTTTTTGATATTGTCAATGGGTTTTATATGAGAAGCTTGGAGTTCAGTTTGCTTTAGAATTCGACGAAGGGTTTCCTAAGGTCTCATGTCGAAAAAGCAAAACAAGACTTTAATGCAAATTTGTAAGGATGACAGCTGCCGAAACTTTGAGGATATAAGGATGAGCCTATGTATGGTAAAACAATTTCTGAAAGCTATCAATATTGGTAGACCAGACAACACAATTGTTACTTGGCAATTTTTACTCAATAACAAGAGGAAAAAAGAACGGGTGGATGACAATTTCATAGGTGGCAGAACAAAACTGTGAATAAAATTCGTATTGAATTATGAAGCTATGTAGGATAAAATAGAGGACGGTATAGTTCTTTAACTAGTTAATACATCGACAATACAAGCGACCACTAGGGAAGACTTGTCAAAAAAAATATGATTTTTTAAATGTTTTACGAGGAAAACCTTTTACATGTACGAGCAAAACTTAGTAGGGTTGAGGCTATGTTGAGTGAAAAACTATAACACTTTACTTCGCTTTATAATAAATCGACGAGACGGGACGGGAACTTTAGATGACTAATGACCAAACATGGTATATTTTGGCAGATTTTTACTGCTGTCTCAGCCACGCGGATATCCGATAAATCCAGCACCATTATAAAATATTTTCCTCCATAATCGGATAACAGTGCCTTAAATACCCCAACTCAACACGTAGCGTGTTCCCAACTGCCCCACAGCCCTCATATCGAGGCCGTTAGGCCGAATATGCCGATTTTCCCGCCGTTTAATAGAGCTCTTGCTCCAATGGAAACAATTCGTCCCCAACCCCGTAACTGGTTTCCACCACGGCCGTTTTACCAATGTACTCCTCATGCTAGTGTCCATACTGGATCGGTTAACTCATCCGATCCTCAGTTTCGTTCCGGCGGGAATGTGCTGCAGTATCTGGTCCGTGGATTTCCAGCCGAAAATTAGTTAGGTAACAATGGTTACCTGTTTACCTGCCCGTCATTCTCGCTGCCAAATCCTACCCCTTATTATCCACGTCAGAATCTTTTTATGTCACAAAATTTTTTGTAGAACCGGATGGTTACATCCGGACCGTTTGCTCCGTGGGCAGACCAGCACTGGACGATGTAGCCTACCTACCTCAGAAGCATACACCCTTTCCCTTCAAACTTTTTGATTTAAAGGCCAGATCCTTGCTAAATAAGATGCCTTTGCTTCGGACTTTGGTGTTTGTCCATTGTTCGGATATTGTTTTAGTAACTGAGACATGGGCATCAGCCTCTGTAGCTGACTCCGAACTCTCGCTTCTAGGCTACAATTGCATTCGAAATGATCGCCAAGATAGCCGTGGTGGGGGTAGCTGCGTCTACGTCAAGCAAACACTTACATTTTTGCCGCTTTACCTCTCGCACTTTTCCGCAGTAGAAGGCAGCAGCTGGCTCCAGGTTGCTCTAAAAAATAAGTTCTCCTTACTCGTTGGCTGTGTTTATCGCCCTCCCATTGCCAACGAAAATTTTGATCGTTTACTCTCACAGGCATTTCATGCTGCGGGTGACTCAAGCTTTAAGTATCAATTGGTTGCGGGCGACTTTATTCTCCCCGAAGTCCGCTGGTCTCCGCCTTCAGGCCCCAGAAGGTTCGAAGACTTTCTTGAGGCTGTGGATGTTGGGATGTGGAATCAGGTTGTCGATTTTCCCACCCGCAGATCAAGCATACTTGACCTAAATTTCTGTAGAGGCTACATGCCATCGTCAGTGTCATCCCTAGGCCCACTCGGGGGCTCAGACCATGACATAGTTGTTTCAACGTTGGAATTCGAGGCTGACAAAACGTCGTCCCCAAAGTATAGCTTTTTCCGCAATTTCCGATCAACTCGCTCAACCGAATTATTAACATACCTTAATTCCTACGACTGGACTGAGTTCTTCCTTAGTTCGGATGTAAATGTTTGCACTGCAAAACTGTACGAAATTTTGGATTCGCTTATTTCTCGTTGTGTCCCCCGTAAGAAAATTGTTAATGTTGGGGATGAGGCTTTCCTACCCTTACCCTTTGTTTGCAGATTGCGCAGACTTCATCGTCGATTCCATCTTCAGAACGACGTTACTGTCCTGCCCTTGATTTGTGATATTTTTGATCGAGCTAAGAGATTTTCTGATGAAAAAATCTAGCAGAGGAGATCCAGCTTACCGAAAACCATTCGTTGAGTGTCTCGAAACTTTTCTCTAGAAAAATACGAACTCATAGAAAGACGCAGCATCCCATCCTCCTAGACGCTCTCGCAAATCCCATAGTTGATGCCCAGTTAACCGCGGATAGCTTCAATGATTTCCTGTCCAAACCGTTCATTGAAGACTCTACCACTCCGCTTCCGACCATCCAGGCACTGACTGGGGGAAGTCCTATAAACTATAACTTTCTCTCTGTGGGATGTGACTGTTGCGATTCGGCGTTTTCGTCAATCTTATAGTCCAGGCCCTGATGGTATCCCGGTAAGCATTTTAAAAGCCGATGCAAACACGATCTTCCCATCTCTCTTATGCAAGATATTTAATCTCGCTCTTGAAAGTGAAACTTATCCTACCTTGTGGAAGGAATCACACATTTTGCCCATTCCTTATTACGGCAAATCCACGTCATTTGATGACTTTCGGCCAATAATCAACCTGCCCGCAGTTTCGAAGATCTTAGAGACATTGATTAAAGAGAAAATGATGTGTCACTTATTAGAGAATGACCTACTGAGTGCAGCTTAGCATGGATTCCTCAAAGCTCGATCTTGTGACACCTGTCAACTCTCTTTCTTTGACTATGTTCTCCAATCTATGGACAATTGTTTTGCCCTTTACACAGTATATTTCGATTTCACTAAGGCTTTTGATCGTGTTGACCATGCTCTTCTGCTCTTGAAACTATCCTCCTTCGGAATAGGTGGCAAACTTTAAATTTTATAACCTCTTACCTGGGCACTCGTACACAACGAGTTAAGATTTCCAATACCATCTCTAACCCCACACGTGTGAGGAGTGGAGTCATTCAGGGTAGTGTACTCGGCCCGCTTTTATTTTGCCTTTTCGTTAATGATGTACCCGATTTATTTCAGAATGGTAAGCCTTTCATGTATGCGATGATCTTAAAGTTGCATATCGATATAAGCCGGCAGATCGTGACATCGTGCTTGAGCTCCTAAAGAGCGATCTACAGGCTTGCGCCCAGTGGTACCGCACATGGCGCCTTTCTCTTTCTTGGCATAAGTGCTCAGTCATGGTAGTTGGCGAAGACCGCCAACCTCAACTAAATATTGAAGGTCACGCCATAAATGTGCCTGGGATTGTTAAGGATCTGGGCGTATCATACTCCAAGAGTCTCAATCTCTCGGAGCACTGTGCCTTGATAGTCTCCAAAGCACGTAGAACGACCGGGTTTATCCTCCGAAACTTTAAAACCAGCGATATTGGAATGCGCCTTTACAACTTGCACGTTAGACCTGGTCTGGAATACTGTTAGTTTTTATTTAGCCTCATGCGTGCTACTGAGCGGAAGAAAATAGAATCCGTTCAACACTTTTTTGCCAAGAGAATTTTAGCCGCGAAACACCGACATTTGTCGTACCAAGAACGTTGCTGGCTTACGGGCCTTGATCCTTTATGGTTCCATAGATTACAAAAGGGACTATTTTTGCTATTTAAACTCTTATATAATCACACATTTAACCCACTCACTTCAACGTTGGAATTCGAGGCTGACAAAACGTCATCCCAAAAGTATAGCTTTTTCCGCAATTTCCGATCAACTCGCTCAACCGAATTATTAACACACCTTAATTCCTACGACTGGACTGATTTCTTCCTTAGTTCGGATGTAAATGTTTGCACTGCAAATCTGTACGAAATTTCGGATCTGTTTATCTCTCATTTTGTCCCCCGTAAGAAAATTATAAATGTTAAGGATGAGGTTTTGCTACCCTTACCCTTTCGTCGCAGATTGCACAGGCTTTATCTTTGGTTCCATCTTCAGAACGATGTTTCTGTCCTGCCCTTGATTCGTGATATTTTTGATCGAGCTAAGAGATTGTCTGAAGAAAAACTATATTTTATTCCTTTACCTCAGGAGTGTTTTTTCACTGCTGGTCAGATTTGTGTTTAACTCTTCCCTTGACAATGCCTGTAAACTGGCATTAAATCAAATTATCAAATTATCAAACTTGAGAGCCGCTGTCTTGGCTTTGGCAATGGAAGCCCGGTTCACTTCATAGACTTTTGTTTCAGTCCTCACTGCTATTATCCAGGCCTGTTCGTCCTTGACGAGGTCATCCAAGGTTTCCTGGTCGATTTGTACACTTTGAGAAAAAACTCTCAGCACACCCTCGTAACATCGTTTCCGTAAGCAAGCACTTTTGACGATGTCATAGTGAAATAGTCGCTCTAGAAGGCACTCACCGTCCATTCCCACGACGTCGCCGCAGTCGTAATGGGATTTGTCCTATCAGGGCGCGGATGCTGAGGATCCCGCTCTGTTCCTGAACCTTCGCATCTGGGATTCTGCCTTGCACCACAACTCGATATTCCCTGGAGGTACCTGTGGGGGACGTGACTGAGTTTTCTTGCTTGATTCTCGTAGACGGTCCAGGCTCCTATCCCGTCCGACGGCGTTGTCGGGACGACACCTCGATGCATGTTGAGTTTTATGTTCAGCTGAAGTTCACGACGATTTTAAACCGAGTCTCGTAGCCTGCCGAAAATCTAGTTGGCTTTGGAGATCCGATAGGCCACTTTGTCGTCGATTTCGACATTCCTCAAAATGTTACTTCCGAGGTATGGGAATTTGCTTGTTAATGCCCCTCCATTTCGTCAGGGAAGTAGTTAGCAGTAGAGGTACTCGCTAATGGAAATTTCAATTCACATGCAATGGAGTAGTATATTCTGGCAGTTGGCGGTTGGCTAATTGTTTTTAACCGTAAGCTAATGGACCCCACACTCGACCTCCCTCTGTAACAGCGTGTAAAGATACAGCGGAAATTTAGAGAGGATCGACGAGCAACTTGCTTCGACGTCGTTTTTACGCAAGACTTCTTTAACATCGACAAGATGCATTCCAGTGCACTTCTCGATAACATTGACCATACTACGCCACAGCGGGATTACTCACTCTACTCTCAACGCCAGAAGAGAACGGAGGCCAAAGAAAGATATGGAAGGCAGATTGTAACATAGGTCGGTATATTTTACGGGTAATAGGCAATGCCTTTGAAAACCCTGTTAAAAACGGTACATGCAACATCCAAAATTAAATAAACACGCTACTAAATTTTTGTCCGTAATATGTACATTTTAAAACGAAGAACCGAATCTCGAGGACACTCAGTTGTGGGTGGTACGGTAAAATGAAATGACAATCATCCGCATTAACGTAGGTGTATGCAAGGCGTTGGTTTGGCGTAACACAGCTGTTCCGTCCAGATGAGCGGCATTTTTCAAGCAAATATACATCTAATCTTTGTTTAAATGTCTCCCTGGAATCCACCATTATCACGTTCCCGGGAAGCTCGTTCCAGGCACCGACGGCTCTTTGCGAAAAAGAGTACCTGCAAGCGTCCAGGCAGCATCGGGATCCTCGAAGTTTAAAAGAGTTCCCACGCAAGTTTATTGTTGTGACCGAGGTGGAAAAATCATCGAGGTGTAGGGCACAGTTCCGATTCTTTAAAATCTGGTACGCTTGTAATAGATCTCCTGGAATCTGTCTGCACTCAAGAGGAAATAAGTTAATCTCATAAAGTCTGCAGTTGGAAGGTAAAGTCTTGAGGCCCTTTGCAATTTCAACCACTCTCCTCTGAACTCTTTCCAGTAACTTATAGTTTTTTTCCCAGCCAGGGGTGCCACGCTTGGATTCCATATTCCGGATGTAAACGAATGAATGCTCCATATGCGTTTTCAACTTACTCTGTTTTTTATCCATGAGAGTTCGTTTACTGGCACAGAGAACATCGGTGGCCCTTTTTGGACGCCCCAACTCATTGAGAGGACGGCCTAAGAGTCGACAAAATGTTGATCCCATGATCTTTTTGTTCGGTCACTTTTGAAAGGCACATTCCGCCAAGCAGGTCATGGTGGTCCTCTCCATCGGCTCTTCCATTTGTTTTGAATCACAGCGCGACTAACGCCTCAAGGTTAAACTTTACCAGCCATTTGTCGGATCATTCGCACGGGTGGTTCAGTCCTGCTTGCAGGGCCCGTTCATCATTTTCCCCGTTGATCGCTCGCCATAACTTGATGTCATCGGTAAATATGACTCTATTGCAGTCCAGTTCATTCATACAGTCGTTGACATGAATTAAAAACAGTACTTGTCCGAGCACAGAGTTTTGGGGAACTCCACTTCCGAGGAACGAACGCATGTCCGTGAATTAAAACTGTTTGCTTAAAGGGTATCCAGAGGACGACCGGGGGTCGTTTAAGACGATTCCATCAGACCTAATTCAACGCTCTTGTTTAATAAAGGTGCGAAAAACGACTAGTCGCCCTGCCAGTTAGATCAAATATTTAAATTAACAGTTAAGGGGAAAAAATAAAAAAGGGAGATGTTCAGAGAAATTATGTCACCAGCACACCTCGAAGAGTTTTATCATCAACGAAATGCATTCGAAAAGTGCATCCGTCAGGCAAAAAAGAACACTGAATCTAGAATTTTCTGGCAAGCTGAAGAAAACCCAGGATTTTTTCCATAGTATCAGCAGTGGGCTGAAAAACAAGGACCCAATCTCAATGCTGAAGGATGATAATGGTGCAGAAATCGTTGAAAATAGCGAGAAAGCCGAACACTTGATAGAGTACTTTATTTCGATATTTAATGGAGAAACGGGGTTTCGGAGTCACAGTGTCAGAAATGCTGTCCGAACTGCAGGTCACGTGCTTGAATCTACATCCTTCTCGGCATCTGTCGTGGGAGAAGTGCTTCAGTATTCAAAGAGGCATGGTCGCCGAGTATGGAAAATATACCGTTCAAATTCTTGAAAGAATTGGTGAACGAACTTTCCAAATTACTAGCGCATATCGCCCCTTCGTCGTTCGAGTCAGATAGGCTGCTATCCGAAAGGAAAACCGCAAATATCTACTCGACATACAAGGGTGGGACTTGAACTTATGCTAACAATTGTCAGCCCATCGGCCTTACTTGCATTCGCTGTATAATAGTAGAATCCATACTTAAGAAGGCGACACTGAAGTTCCTGAAGTAGAACCACTTACTCCCAGGGCTCAAGCAGTGCTTCAGAGAGGTCCACCCTTGTCTCTCTAGTTTACTGCTCTCGAGTGAGCAGTGGGTGAGCAATGGGTTAGGGTGGTAGGGTCTATGTCATCTACATTTATTTCAAGATGGCGTTCGTCAACGCCCCACAAAACGCCCAATATATAAACTATCTGAGGTTACAATGAGAGGAAAGCTGCTGACCTGAATCGCAGATCCTCTTACAGGGGGATCGCAAACCGTGTACGTTGATGCCTCGAAGTCAACTCCTACCCACGTTCTAAGTGTTGTCCCCCGGTGCTCAGTTCTAGGACCGTCACTCTTCCTAGTCTATGTCAGCGACTGTGTCGACGACCTGGGATGCAGCGCCGTCATGTTTGCTGACGATATTAAACTATGCAAAACCGTCAGGTCTGACGCATGCAGGCACACACTTCGAGAGAGTCTCAAATGAATCAGCAGTTGGTCTCTTAAGTTTTACCATTGGAAAGGGTGTAGTCCCAGGACTTCGGACCAGAAGTGTCGGTGAGTAGGGTGATTTTTTCAGTGCCTCTTTGATGGAGAGCCCGATCCAAGTATTGGGGAACAAAAGGGCCCCGCTTGTCTACTAACCACCTCGCTTAAACCGTCGCCACAGTGCTTAAAGACAGTTAGATGTTCGACACAGATGGTATTTGCGTCGAAACGAGGGCTTTGGCAGATTGATAAGGAACTGGTCGAAAAACCTATGGGACATTCGTTCGGTCTCAGTTGGAATATGCCGTCCATGCCCGGCATCTGTTGTTTAAGGGGGATTATCAACAGCTGGAACGAGTGCAGGCGGGGGCTACGAAGATGGTCACTAATCTTGGTCATCTGCCTTACGAAGGCAAACTGACTGAACTAAATCTGTTTCCTCCCAATAACAGGCAACCGCGCAGCGAAATCATTATAGTCCATCGCATTGTCAAAGGCCCTGAGTGTGCCCTTGACTTTGACAACTTCTAGAAATTGGCTGGAGCGGACCGTCTGTCTGGTCATCCCCTAAAACCGCAGGGTGGGTTAATCGATATAAACGTTTTACGGAAAGTCTTCTCACAGAGGATCGTTGGAGAATACCAGAGGCTCCCTGGCGCGGTGTCTTTTCCGAAACTCTTGAATCATTTAAATGTAAACTAGGAGGTCATTTTCTGAGGAAGTGCTGCTCATATGATCACGAATGTGTCAATGGCAGCAGTTTGCGCCTGGCTCACACACCGATAACTATTAAATTTCAATAATTATTGTTGCAGCGATCGATGTACTGTTATTTTTGGATTTGAATAGGGGACTCGAGAGCGAAAGCCTCATTCCCTTACTAAACTGATTAAATGTTAATTGGGTCTCATTGACGTTTGAAATCGGATTCATTGTACTCTACGTTGGACGTCGGCTCGAGCATGGCCATCGTCTTCTCTGTGTTAGTGGTCGGCCTGAATTTGAAGCGGCCGGAGGCAAGGAAACCCAAACTCCATTGCATGCCTTTCTCCGCTGTGATGTTTAGCGCGCAGTCATTTGTGGCCAGTAAGTCGTGGAAGCTGTCATTGAATACTTCCGAAGACGCTTTCAGGCGATGCCTGTTAAATAATTTTCCGGCTGTTCGGCAGTTGATGTCGATCCCCTGCCACGCTTCACTGTAACCATCCGCCGTTGCATTAGAGAACATGAGGCTAAATATAACGGGAGCAAGCGGGCTGCCTTGTTTCACTTTATTATTCCCCAAAATGCTATAGTGATAGCTCCGTTGTCCCAACGCTGTTAATTATCTACCTCGGGAATCCGTCCACCACTCGTATCGAGTCCTACAGATATCTGAAATTCTCCATGATTCTCTAGATTCTGTCGCGATACAGTGCGTCAAAGGTCTCTGTAAAATCTACGAAGGTGGTACAGAGGTTAGTCCACAGTTCTTGGCATTCCTCCTGCAGTTGGCGGGCAGCAACGATCATGTTAATGGTTCCGTGGCACCTTCGGAATCCCCATGAACATTGAAGGAGAAGATTTGCTTATAATGCGTATTCAGGCGATTGAAAAAGTCTTTTCTCAGACTTCGGATTCCGTCCACAAATAACCCCGTTACTCTTGTTAATCTCCAAAATTCAAGCACTAACTTCACCTCCACCTTCTTCGTGATGGGTTCTTTTGGACCGTTCACATCAGATCCAATCAGTGTACTCGGAGAGAATAGCAGAGGCCCATTAAAGCTCCATTTTTAAGGATACACGTTTTCGTGAGGAGCAGTTAAGATGAAAAAATTTAGAAGTAATTCCAGCATCCGAATTTCGCAATGCGGACAGTAAAAAAGTAGTGCAAAAAGGCGGGTGAAATTCCGAAATTACATTGAAAAACATGCTGACTACATGCGCATGCAGTATGCTTATTAGCGTTAAGTTTGATGCATACGACATGGGTTACTGCAATCAAAACAAAAGCATGCCGGGAGATATGACGGCGGTTTGTTACATGGGTTTAGAGAGGTCCACCGAGCCCCTAACAGGTGAGTGGCAAGACGCCTCTTAAACACACTCAGATTGCAGGAATGCACGAGACACTTCGGTAAAGAATTCCATTGTCGAATGGGCCTACGAGGAAATGAATGAGCGTCGATTGGTTCGGCACAGTTCCTTTTGAAGATGTCAATCAGGACGTGGAATGTTCGTCTCCGGTTTCACCTCGAAAGGACTTTCCCAGTTCAAACCAAGAGCAAGCTCCTCTAGCAACTGAAACATTAGCATAAGTTCACCTCTGTCTTGTCTATAGTGCATGCGCAAATGTCTAAGGAGGTCAGGTGCTGTTCCTACGTCAAATTTTGAGTTCAGAAACAACTTTTGTAGCACGTAGTTGTTCACCTTCAGGAGCATCCATACATCTTAGAACCGACGGTCGTCAAGCCTAGATGGCATATTTCAGGTGTGGCTGCAGAAATGCTCCGCAAACCTTACCGAAGATATCCGCATCCCGTCTTACAAACAATATGCGTATTGTTATCATCGTTGACTTGACTCGTACTGTGACTCTGGAGCACTGCGTTGTTGTGCATAAGTTGTTTTTGGCGAATATTCCAGAGTCATTTTGTCTGTTTAAGGTTTTATGCAGTTTATTTTTCAATAAATACTATAATGAAGGTGCATTTTTTCGTCGTCTCGGCAAAAGTGCAAAATTATCTTTTATTTAAGAGAATTATTACTCGATTTTTGCATTCAGAAAAGCTCCCACAAATTTTGGGTGCTGAAAACTCTGATCGACTGTACCGTAGCGATGGCGTTTGTGGTCTCTGAACACTATGGCCGGTCTCACCAGCTGTTCCTCAACGCATCTACTTTGGCTATCCCCAACTTCATGAAAGGAATTTGACGTCCGATAATCTCCGATACCGTGCGACCTCCCCCCTTCTTGACGGTCGATATTCTACCACCGCCGGCAGTTTTTTCTCCTGAGCCCTCCAAACCATAAAAACCACCATCAACTATATTTTTATCCATTTAGCTCAGGAGTTTTTTTCACTGCTGGTCGGATTTATGTTTAATCGCTTCCCTTGATAATGCCTGTAAACTGGCATTAAAGAAAAAATTTATTTATTTATTTATTTATTTATTTACAATACTACACAAATACTACAAAAATAATTAAATTAAATTACATTCGTCGGCACTAAAGTCTATGCACCAGATTTCGCTACATCTATGCAGCCTTTCTAAATCCTGTTGCGATATGCGGGAGTCTCCTCCATCTTTTACCACCCTCGACAGCATAAGGCAATCTGCAGAAAGCGCTATATCATATTTAATCACCTGTACTAGACCATTCACATAAATAATAGGTAGGAATGGTCCAATAAGTGATCCTTATAGGACTTCACTTTTAACAGACGCCCGTTCTGAACAGTAGCCACCCGCAGTAAAATTCTGTTTATGATCGGATAAGACGTCTAGACTTTACTTCAGGGGTTCTCCCCTAATCCGTAGCCTGACATCTTTTGGATGCCACGCTTTCGTAGAACGTTGAAAGAGCCCGCACCCTATCCCTTGAATATGAATCCGTCTGGATAAAGATAAAGAAGAGCAATGCACAAAATCTAGAATTTCTGGCGATTTACAGACCACCAAATCTTCTGAGTGCAGCTGATGAGTCGCTCCTTGGTTTAGTCAAAGACGTAGCTAGCCACCAAGAGGTACTTATTGCTGGGGATTTCAACGCACCTGCAATAGAGTGGGAAACTATGGCAGTTACTGGTGGACCAGCCTCTTTCAGCAATAAGCTACTGGACCTCACACTCGATCTCCCTCTGGCGCAACATGTGAAGGTACCAACAAGATTTCGAGAGAACCAGAGAGCAAATTGTCTAGACCTAGTTTTCACTAAGGACTTCTCTAATATCGACGAAGTGTATTCCAATGCACCTCTCGGGAAAAGAGACCATACCACGCTATTATGGGATTACTCGCTCTTCTCTAAACGCCAGAAGAGAACAGAGGGCCAACCTAATATATGGAAGGCAGATTTTAATATGATGAAGAACGAATTGATGTCCGTGAATTGGGACCAAATATTCAGGGGAGATCAGGAGGACGACTGGAGATCTTTTAAAACGATTTCACTCGATCTGATTAGGCGCTGTTGTCCACCTAAAGTACAAAAAACAACTAGTCGACCTGCTTGGTTAACTAGGGACCTAAATAAGCAGCCACGGAAGAAAAGCAAAAGATGGAAATATTCAGGGAAACTGCGTCACCAGCGCATTTCGAAGAATTTCGTCGTCAACGAAACGCCGTCAATAAATGTGTCCGTCAGGCACGGAAGGAGTATGAATCCAAAATTATACGACAGGCTGAACAGAAGCCTAAGATTTTATTTCACTATCTGAACAGTAGACTGAAAAATAAGGACCCGGTCGCGGTGCTGAAGGATGATAATGGTGTAGAGATCATTGAGAACAACGAGAAAGCCGAACACTTAGGACAGTATTTTGCCTCCGTTTTTACTAGAGAAACAGAGTTTCGCTGTCGCAGTGCCGGCCATGCTCTTGAGACTGTTGGTCCCGTGCTTGACTCCATACTCTTCCCGGCAGCTGCCGTGGAAAGGGAGCTGAAAAATCTCAAAGAAGCAAAGTCCTCGGGTCCGGACAATATACCGGCCAAATTCTTGAAGGAACTGGCGAATGAACTTTCCAAACCACTGGCGCACATCTTCCGCTCGTCATTCGAATTAGGGAGGTTGCCATCGGAATGGAAGACAGCAAATATCTTTCCGATATACGAGGGCGGGGCTCGCACTAATGCTAACAATTACCGGCCTGTTAGTCTAACCTGCATCTGCTGTAAAATAATGGAGGCCATAGTTAAGAAAGCAACTATGGAGTTCCTGGAGCAGGGCCATTTAATCTCAGACCTGCAGCACGGCTTTAGACAGAACCGCTCGTGTCTTTCCAGTTTATTGCTCTCGACGGAGCAGTGGACTCGCGCAATGGATGAGGATGGGAGGGTTGATGTCAAATACACAGACTTTAAGAAGGCGTTCGACAGCGTCCCACACAAACGCCTAATCTACAAACTTTCTGAAATTGGGATAAGAGGAAGGCTGCTGACATGGATAACAGATTTTCTTAACGGGAGATCGCAAACCGTGTGCATTGA
>CACRXP010001061.1:59959-77505 GCA_902702965.1 Spirometra erinaceieuropaei | reverse complement strand
CTGGCTCACACTTACCGCTAACTTCTTAACTTTTCGCATTTGCTGATGTAATTGATAACTTTATTTCTGTTTATCGACATGAATAGGGTGCTCAAGGGCGAAAGCCTCATTCCCTTAATAAACTGACTTAAACTGACTTAAACGTAATCAAAGGTCTTGTCGAAGTCGAAGTAAATGATACCGACTAAATGTCCTTCGTCTAGTATCTCCCACCAAAGACACAGTGATGTAAGGAGGTTAGACGAGCAGGACCTCCTATTGTAGAGATCATACTATGCTGACCTGATCTGACAGGGCAATATATCAAAAGATATTCTTGATTTTTTTGGTTTTATTTTTAATTGTCTGTGGCAGATGCATGTCAAATTGAGCGCTCGGTATCTGGTGGGGTATATCTCTGATCCTCCTTTATGGAGTTTATCAGCTTTAAAAGATTTTTTACAGATGAGATATGCTTTGCGCATCTCAGCTAATGTATTTTGCCAAGGTGCGATGGACGGCAACTTGTAAGTTTCCAAATCAAAAGATGGACAAGCTTTGCTGAGCGAAAGAGCTACAGTCAGTTAAGCAAACAGCTACAGAAAACGTTAACTGCAAGCCAGTGTAGGTGTGGCTCCGCGCGAAACGCATGCAAGAGCTTGGGCTTTGTCCACTTCCAACTGATCTGCAAAGGACACCGTGTTGGCTGGCCTCAAGTTCTCGCCACATTAGTACAAATTGACGGGTAGCGTGGGACGGGCGTGAGTGACCGGCCGCTCCGGCGAAAAGTGCCACAGTTTATTCCGGTAGCGTTTAACTTGAAATTACAGAGAAAGTTGGCAGCAAACACGAACTAAGTCACATTTTACAATAATGCAACTGACCATCAGAACCTTAACGTCTAAGATGACAGCAATCATGCTAATATAAGCGAAGAAACGAGTTCCAGGAAATAGTCCAGAAGAAGGAGACAGGGTTGTTGGAACAAGAGCTTTATTATCGTGACGTTTCGGATTCTCACTTGAATCCATCATCAGCGATCATGTTGTTTAGTTGTCGTACGTGTGATGTGCTTGCTGCCAAGTTTTAACTCAGCGTATTTTCATGTTGCCTTCTATCTCTATTCTTCACACTCAACGCTCCAAATTCTGTTGTCTCAACTGTGTATGATGGTAATTAACCACGCACTGCAAATACTGCTATCCCAGTTTTATTTATTAAATTCTCATATTATGTGATGCATGCCGGAGCTTACTTTAGGTTTTACGTTTCCGGAGACCCAAAGAGATATGTCATATGCTAATAAAAAGTCGATGGTCTCAAACTTTATTCGGACATTTAAAACATGTAATAACTGGTTGCTCTGACCACTGATAACCTTTGAGCTGCACTAACTCCCTTTAAGTTCATTAATAAGCCTTGGCGCCTTTTCCAGTTTTTTTCGCTAGCATTGGCGCGTTTTTCTCTACCGCTGCTCAGGCATGTTTAACGTTGATGATTTAGCCTATATAAATGCGTATCGAAAATCTGTCACTGCCGGTGGCAGTGCTGAACCAAGAGAACCGGTGATATTTGGTAAAGAAACGAAAGAGACACTGCCGTTCCAGCTGATCACTCTCTCTGATGATCAGCGGTTTGCTATCGAAAGGGCCAGAAAGTATGCCTTGGAGCAAAGCATTCAAAATGCTTTGAAGAAGCAGATGGACCAGCTACAGACCCAGGTTTTATAACCTTTTCGTCCGTCACACCTTTAGGACGCAAATATAATAAAGCAGAACCAAGCTCTTGTTCTCTTAAGCCGTATATACGTGGGGTCTATTAGTTTCGAAATAGGCGAAGAGGAAATCCGAAAGGCGTTTTCACCATTTGGTCCCATTAAGTCGATAGCTCTGAGCTGGGATAGTGCCCTGCAGAAGCACAAGGGGTTCGCGTTTGTCGAGTTTGAAGTGCCTGAAGCGGCCACCCTTGTGCTCGAACAAATGAACGGCTTCATGATCGCTGGGCGAGGCATTAAGGTAAGTAAGTGCCTCTTCCACTGAGGTTAGAAATTGGGTTTTGTTTATTATCGCCTTCCTGTTCATATTTTCAGCTTAATAATGCTCTGGCCAAGCAAGGTAGTATTACCCCTAGTCAACTGCTTTCTTGAATATAACAAATAAGCTCGAACTGCCTGAATTACTGCTGACCAAGACCTAGAACATTTTCGCAGTTTCTGTCGTTCCACGTAGCCTTTACACTAATGTAGGTATCTATCCGTGTTAGATTCTATGCAAGTTAATTTGGTCATTGTCAAACGAACACGTACTATGTACACAAGTAGTCTCTATACCGGAGCTGCAATTCTACTCTTCTTTATATTCAAGAAGTAATTGCCCTTTCCAGGATTTTTCTGGTTTTTGCTTGTTGTCATTATTTTGAACTACCTTCAACACTTCATGATGAACATTTTTCTGAATACATTCAGATTATCTGCTGCGTTATCTAAGTAGTCTACAACTTTTTAATGCCTGTCTGCCTGGTTTTATCAGCATTTATTCTGATCATTATGAGGAATGTCTAGGTGCATGAATTTCGATTCTATTCGTTATCAATGGGGCTCCATGAAGATTCGGGAGCATTGTTTTTAATGCGTTGCACTGTTTTAATCATGTTGGCGATGAGGTAACATGTTCCCGCTTAGCAGGTACTGTCTGTCATTCTGTTGTCAGGGGCACCCGAAGAATCTTGAGATCTGCTTCTAGAATAGGCAGCATAAGTGGGCTACCGCCATGTGCCAGGCTCATACGTGCATTTGCTTAACCCGACTGCAATTAGGATTAATTCAATTGACCTTGCTAATGACCTGCATGTGGCCTCTTTATGTGGATTCTGATGACGGCGGACATGCTAAATTTGATCCATTTCACCAGCAGTCAAGAACGGCTGCACCACGTCTATGAACTGTCTCAGGATATTGATAGGATTCGTAGGACAAGATCTTGGGCTGCCGGCGTGTAAGTAGCGAGGGTTTTGTGGCAGGAGCCTTATAACGAACAACGTCGAATCTACGCAAAGCAGCACAGTCGCCTTCCTCTCGCCGTTTTGGCATCAAATCCGAATTGTCTTTTCCGAGACGATACATTTGTATTGCTCTTGAAGGATGGCTCCGTAGCAGCTGTAGTTGAAAAGTTCAGTTTCCTCTGGTCCTCGGCATTTATAGTAGGACATTTGCAAATATGTAAAACTGGACGGGCAGCTGCCGGGTACACGCGGGCTTCGAGATGACCCCGATATTGTAAATTAATCTTGGGTACTCTAAAATCTGACAATAAGCTGTAAGCAGCATCAGTTTCTTTGACAGTGACTTGGCCGCAAAACTAATTGGAACCGTCAATTTTGTCGCGTAGATGTCGGCTGATAATGTCTTGGTTTTTGCGGTGTTTGTGCCTGGGTCAATTGGCCTGGGCAACTATTCCATCCGAGACTGTGTTCTGTGACGTAGTGGCTTTAGTTTTGCAGAGAAAGCCGTGAACATCTGAGACTGAAATACCAATTTGTGGCCTCTTGGCTTCCGCCAGTCAGCCATACCTCAGGCCAGATAACTAAGATTCAAACCTGTGAAAGTCATTAGTCGGGTACTTCTAAGTCAAGCGTGTTATCACTTGTGCCACAGGCCCATGTGATATCGGCTGCGACCGGGAACATTCAAAGTCTCGCGTTCGGTCCTACAGCCTGGGATATCGATGAATGCAACTCTCGTGTCTTTGCAAGAAAATCGTGCGTTCGGGGTTCCTTGACGGCGTCCTGGTGCAAGATCACCCTCAATCACATAAAAGCCTTTTAGAGCCCATACTGCGTCGTAGTATGGGCAACTAGGTGGCAGGGTATGTCGTTGCACAACGTCTAACCGGTTTTAACAAGTGCCGGAGCGGTGGTTTTGGACGAGAACAAGATCACAGGCAGATAATTAAAAGGTTTATGCGGTTCCTCTAGTAGACGCGGTCTAACGATCACCCTCTTGGAACATACAAGTCTTGGGATAGTTGGCGGATGTGCGACTGCAAGGAAACTAATAGTATCTTTATCGTTCCTGTTGACGCGTCAACTGGCAGCGAATATAATTAAGAATTCATCTACTCGGCACTGCAGGAGCTAGTTTGAACACGTCAGGATCTGCTACTTGTTGCTAATGACTGAGATGGCCCGAATGGCCGCCTTACTAACCACACCCACGCATCCACGCAACCCTGCCTGTGTTTATTTTCTTTTTGCTACGTCAATTCTTAGGTTGGCCGTCCAAGCAATGCTCCGCAGACTTCTACCCTGGAGGAAGAGCTACGCAGGGATCCGTCCAACAGAAACAGGATTTACGTTTCTGGAGTGCATCCCGAGTTATCCGAGTCTGATATTCAAACCGTGTTTGAGGCCTTCGGCAAGGTGTCCAGCTGCACGTAAGTCCTCAGACGGGAATGTTTTGTCTCTGTGCTAGAACTTTTCGGTTTTAAAATCGTAGTATGCGCTAATGCGCCTGCTAATTTTGGTTCAGTACGTGTAATGTAGCGTTCATTTCCGGGACTGTGTTTGTTCGTGCAGTGAACAAACGACTAGGCCCATTTGTTATCTGGCCACCTAGGTTCTATAAGAGTGCGTGTTTTGATCTTTAGTTTTAATTAAAGTCTGCGGGATTTACCGGGCTTCGCCGGTGGTGGTGGTGGTGGCGGCGTTTCGTGTTTAACAGCCTGGTGCTTTTGGGATGTGACTATTAGAACAACTACCGAGGCAAATCTCGATCAGTTTTATTATTACGTTCTTCACAACTGGTACGAAGAAACAGGATCCTGATAGCAAGACAGAAAGCCGGAACCCTTTAGATTTGTGTCTTCCTGACAGTAAAAGACTGTCAAACGCTCCCATGTCATCAGCGAACATCCTCTGACGCAAAACACCGTGTCTTATGGGCATCTTTGCGTTTGTCACACGCTGCACGGAAGAGCACGGTACCTTTGGCGCCTCCCCTCCTCTTTAACGGCTGGCTTCGCGGCTTTTCAAGGAGGCAACGTCGACATCCGAAATCTTCCGAGTCTTGTACCCTATTTAGATTGCCTTGGAACACGCACTACGGTTCATCAGCGTGTACCTCAAAACTAGCCTGGACCAACCGTCTCATGCCTCTGCAAGGATGGGCGTTGGTTATTCGTGTTTCCCGACCAGTTACTACCGCCTGGCTGATACAGAACTGGCGGTGTAAGCGAGCTAACAGGGACCATCGGTATAGCCAAAGGACATACGACCGAGCGTTGCCATGCGCAGCTTTGAAAGCCGTAGTCGACTTGTCTTTCACAATGCATAGGTAATTGGGATAATCGGAGGAAAAAACCCTTGTAAGTAGCAGCACCCTGCGGTGTGATCCCAACACACTCGGCTGCCGAGTGAACCTACCACCGGCACACGAGACTTCGTCACCACCTCAGCCGAAAGGGCGAGTTAGCTAGAAGTCAGAAATAATTATTTCGTGAAGAGTTTGCATCTTTTACGTCGGCTATTCCTGATGATAGGGCGAAGTGCGAGTGCGAAACTTTCGCCGACTACATTGTTCTCCCAAACGATAGAATCCGTTTTATGCGTTTGCCTATAGTGAAATGATATTGACCTCTTCAAATCCTATTTGCGCGCCTTATTTTCTCTCTCCTTACTCTGTGATTGTGTCGCCTTCACTAACTTACGCCTGGTATTTCATAGGTATTTGGTCGAGGTTAGACAGTTAGACTCAGCTGCTGTTTATGATTAGCATATTAGCTAAGTTCACAACGGCACAATTATACCACTCTTTGTGACGGTTTCTCCGCTTTTTATTGCAGTCTCGATCCCGACGTAAAATTTGGCCAGCCGACACGACACAAAGGCTACGGCTGGATCGAGTTCGAGAGTGAACAGGCGGCCATTGACGCTGTAGCCAGCATGAATGGTTTTGAGTTGGCGGGTCAGCTGTTGCGCGTAGGACATGCAATTTCGCCGAAAAACACCTCTGGCTCCCTGACCTTCAGTCTGACTGGTTCTGCCAACGCGACCCAGAACCAAGCGGCGTCGGCATCCGCCGTGGCTGCGGCCGCAGCCTCAATCTCAGCCCGCGTGATGGCCCTCGATAATGCTGCTCCTTCGGTGAGTATACTCCAATGTTTTGGTTCTCTCTGTCTCTGTTTCAATGATGGCTGTATCCCTTATAGATATCATTTCAACGAAAAAATGGGGTTTTTTGCCCATATGAATTACCGAAAACATGTGTTTGCCAATTTGACTTTTCAAGTGTAACGTAGGAATATTCTAAGAGCATCCTGCTTTTTCGGAAGTGTCTCTCCAATCTGCGTGTGTGCAGTAGGTTTCATCCCCATGTCTCTTTTCCTAGCCCAGACTCTTTGCCAATGTGCTTGCCGTCCTAATTCCCTGCTCTGGTTGGTAGTTCTGATCCTTCTGTTGATCCCTCTCGAGCATGCCGTATGCCCAATTTGAATTGATTTTAACGGTATACTCAAATGGCTTGAGTAGTAATTATTTGTTATCTTTACAAGTTCGGTGTAGTTTGCTGAGGGAAACATTTACGCGAGTCTTCGGGCGGCTCAACCACACCCTACATGTTGGAACCTAATTTAACGTGGAGTGACGTTCGCAAATCTGTCCCGGTTACAAAACGAAAGGCAGGGAATTCTGTTAAGCAGAAATAAGTATGCAGGGGATACGTATTATGATGCCGATATCCGATAACGATAAATGAAGGGATAATGCAGGCCCAACATATTGTCCGATTAACTACTGGGGAGTGAAGCAGGAACGAAAAAGTCGGATAAAACATACAAATTCACGAGTTTTTGTTAAGAATGAACTCAAAACGACAAGTCCAAAAGAGATTAAAAAAGAGCGTCACCAGTAAACTGTTAGGGGGTGACTTCATTGGATAAATATCAAGAGGCAAGGTGTCCGGGATGGTTTTAGCCTGAAAACACATCGGACGGATTTCCGACTACTTTGCAGATCGCACTGTCTGATAACCATGACGAAACATGATCCGCTCCCTCACCAAGTAGCTGTCAATCACCATTTTTCATTGGGTGGCCAATGACGATGTCACTCGTGTGTTTATTAGGCGACCTTGGGTCTCCAGTATGAGGTGGAAAGCGGTTAGAGAGCAGGGTGGTGCCCTAGAAACCGCCACAGCTGTTTCAAAGAGACCACCCAGTTGACCGAGCCTCACTGAGGTCGTGCTGCAGGCATACCTTTAGTCCAGGCAACCCTTGTCTAGGCCTCGGAAACTCGGATGGACAACTGGACCATCAGTGCTACGCCTAGCTTTCTATATATAAATTACAGGGGGTACGTGAGAGGGAATAGTCGTAGGAGTGCATCTCTGCGATAACTTGTTCATCTAACTGCGTGAAATCCGACCAGCAAGCAATGGGGCGTGCCTAAGACCACAGTTAGGACTTTATTGAGATAGGAGCTTTCTCAGCAGGGGGCCAAGTATCAGACATACAGAGCCTTCTCACATTTTTTCAACTTCAATTACTGACATTGGAAAGAAGCCATTGACCAGCGATAGTAGATCGTTCAACCTGACCCACACGACGCTCAGACGACCTTTTGATTAATTGCGTTTAAATAAACGTTAAAATCGGTTAGTGACCAAAGCAAGAAGAACATTCACTCCGATGTTGTCTGTTCTGGTCAGATGGTTAGCCTTCCTCTGATTGTTGTAGTAGAGTTATTGATAATGTAAATTTTTAAGACTAGTAGAGAAACTTCGATTGGACCTAACCCATGAGCAGCATAGATCGCGGACTGAAGTTAACATATATTGCGAAAGTTAGCACACGAGTGTTTTAAAGGTTGGGCACGAGAATATGGACCTCCCGTATTATATGTGGCCTTGCTCTAAATTTCGGGGGGTGGGTGGGTTGGGGAGTTAATGTTTGGAGCTAGGGCTAGAAGAGTTAATATTGGGGTTAACGTTATGGTTGAAGTTAGGACACGGGAGGGAAGAACAATTGCATGTTAAATGTGTCCATGAATCACTGAATACTGCACTCGTACTTATACTTGCTACGGCTGTGATCCTGCCTGGTCTAGCCGACCTCGAGTGGCAGCGACGTACGACCTCGATGGTATCGCGCACTGTACCCCTTTATGCGCGACAATTCGCGACAGCGGATCTGGACAACTCCAGTCATTCTTTTCTCCGGCGACTGAGACTGGATACAGAAAGTACAAGAACTACTTCCCTGAATTGACTGTGTTGGGCCAGGATTTGAGCTGGCCTACTCCTCGACGCCTCCGGGTGCGCAACAGCGCCGGATCGAGGGCTGCAATGTTAAGCTCACCCATCGAACGACGAAGAACGCGCCCAAAATACCTCAGTTGTCTTGCTTGAATAGACTCATATACCGAGAAACTGAAATCGACAGATGAAATTTGCCCTATTACTGATGTTCCGAAGAGCTTGATCGGGTCGCCATTTTCAAAGCTGACCAAGCCGCTCAAAACGTCAACATCAGAACAAATCTGTTCCGGCGAACGACTTCAGTTTCGTAGATTTTTACTTCGGAGGCCCCACCGTCGCGAGCCTGGACTCGGATGTTCTCGCAGTGTTGTCGCATGGGGTGCTGACTGTCCCATTCGAAACCAGGTTACTGGACTTCACTCGTTGGGTAGTTTTCAGGCGGCGGTAGTCGAGTACCTCCAGTTTTCATTCACCTTTCACGCGCACGACTCATCACCGACAACCGTATATTATGACTGGCCAGACAGATGCACCGATACATGCGGATCTTCGTGGTGATGGAGGTGCCACGCCGGGTCCATAGACACTTCCTAAGGATTATGAAAATCCTGTGGAGCGCCATCTATTCGGATGAAGATGTTGTTCGTACTCCGTCTATTTGACAGCAGCCTCGTCCGGAGGTATCTGAAACGTGTGCCTCTTCAAGCTGACAGCCGCTAATCCTGGGGAGTGCCTTTTCCTGGTCAGTGATGCAGCGGAAAAAGGACTTGGTCTTTCCATTGTTTACGGACCGTTTTAGCGACTTCATTAACCCATGGCGCCACTGCTTGCGTAAACAGATTGAGGGTAACTAACCAGAGCGTGGTGAGGTGAAACAACGGGACCAGTATTGGGGCAAACTTCTTCCTTTAAGCCTAACAGGGCAAGGGGCGTAGGTCGCTACGATCGAATTCGCCAGTTAAAAGTATGCAATTATCGTAGGCCTCGAAAATCAGCTTTTCATACAAGAAAATTCTAAGCACAAAATTGTCTTTAATGACTTTATCATTCGGGTTTCGCAGATGGCGCATCCGCTGCCTCTCAACCAGCGCGAAAACAGCAGACAAATTGTGGTGAGACTAACTGCAAGTCGTTGTCTCCTGCAGACAAGTTACTTAAGTAATGCTATGCTCTCCTGTTGAAGATTAATTCGTAGTATGCCTAAAGGGAAGCCGTTTATTCCATATCGCCAGCCACACACTTGTGCTCACCAGCGATCAGTGCTGTCGAGGGCGTCCACGGTAACCCATCGGACGCGATCAGCCGAGCACAGATTGTTGGCATGCCTGTCGTGCGTAATCCAAATTCACAAATCGCTAGCCTCATTAAGTCTTGACTTGGGTTCACCTGCCCTCATACACGTTTAAGTGCATGATTTGCACTTGCTCACCCGATCTCCTGCTCATGTTGGCGGCCCACCAGACCACGCCCTCTCTCTCTCTCACTTTCCCCCTGACGTGCAGTTCTTGCTACTCATCTACCATCTTACAATTCCATTAGCACTACAGTCAGACTCGGGTTCAGCTGGGGGAGCTCGTGTCGCTTTTGTTATTTACTTTGACAGGCTGGTGTTTGGTCCCTTTTAAAAGCGGGGCCACGAGCCTCTGTGCCGGTTATCTGTTCACAAATAGGTATTCTTCGATTTTAAATGGACAGGCTGTGTGTTTTCCATCCTCCCTCTCAAACTAAGCAGACTGAATCATAAGTGAAGAAGAAGAGTCGAGCACCGGAACACTTTGTTTATTGTCCAGAGCTTTCAGACTCGTACAGGAGTCCGTCGTCAGAGGTAGTAGCAGCAACAGAACAAGCGACAGTTATAAGGCACGTAGGCCAATCGTCGACCGACTGCGCAAGACTGGAGGTGACTACGCAGGGCTCTGTACGCCGGCGCCAGATCGATAAATCGATTGACCGAGTTCACATTCGAGGCCCAGGCTTTAATATGGCATTCTCTACCATACATCAAGGGCGTTTCAGAAGTGACCGAGCGCATTGCTGCGGAGCTAGGTGTTGGGATTGCACACCGCCCCAAAGCCACCATGCGCAATAGGGTTATGAAAATCAAAGACCGGTTAAAGCCAGAAGAGCAATCTGGAGTTGTGTATCGCATTCCGTGTCAAAATTGTCCTTGTAACTACACATGACAGACTGGACGCATGCCCGGATCGCACATACACAAGCATAAGCTGGCTGTGCGACGAGGCGACGCATTATCACAAGTGGCCGCCCACACCTACGAAATTGGTCACGAGTTTGACGTCGCAGCCACAAAAATATTCGCCCAGGCCGGAAATAAGACAGGTTGAGAATTGATTGAAGCCTGGGCCTTGGATGAGAATTCAGTCAATCGATTTATCAATCAGGCGCCGGCGTACAGAGCCGTGCATAGTCACCTCCAGTCTTGCGCCGTCGGTCGATGATTAGCCTACATGCCTTGTAACTGTCGCTTCTTCTGTTGCTGCTACTACCTCTGACGACGGACTCCTGTACGAGTCTGAAATCTCAGGACAATAAACAAAGTGTTCCGGTGCTCGACTCTTTTTCTTCTTCACTTATACTTATACCTGGAAATCGAAATATCGCCTTCAGACTGGATCTTGCTAGTCTAGTAACTTTAACCGCACTCCGTAACACACGATGCTCGTCATTTCGACGGGAAGGCTGAATGGGAGCTCTCAATGGAGTCATGGTAGGTGTGTTGAACAGCGAGAATCCCATCCGAGCGTCCGAAGCGTATGGGGTTCTCAGAGGGGAGCGGTGGCAGTAGTAGTGATTAGTCTGCTAGATTAACAGACTCCGAATGCCTGTCTGCATAAGACGGTTATTCCGCACTGTCCCCACTTGGCTTCCAACTCGTGTGTAGCATTCCACTACGTCGCGTTCAGAGGAGTGACTACGCCATTAGTAGCTCTGGTTGACGGTGGAGTAAACGGTGCGAGACTTAATGGTCTGTCTCCCCCCAGTTCAGCTGTTATTCAGGAATCGGCCGTGTTTCGGCGCACACACTTAGACGGAACTGTCCGACCTCATCACCAGCCGTCTTGACGTAGTCCTTCCACTAGATCGCGATGGCATTAGGGAGAGAGGCGAGGTTGATGCTTTAAAAAATCTTCCTAACTATAGTCTTATTTCATGCCTTCATCGTCCGTTGGCCATCATTCTCAACTCCAAACTCCACACCCCCATTCGATGTCCCATCAAGATCCTACTATTTCAAGGCAATATTGAAAACAGTCCTTTTGACAGTTAGTTCTCGTGTGCAGGCTAAAGAGCACAATCGGGAACGGAGGCTGGGATGTGCGAACGTTCCTGGATTCTCTTACCCAGAATCTGACGACGCGTAGTCTTAATAAATACAACGTGGATGTCTGCTGCATGTTTGAAGTCCGAATCTTCGACTCAGGCACCCGGAAAATAAAGATCTCGAGGGTCAACCTCCGCCTCATTCTGTGTAACAGCGGTCCACATAAATCTTCTGATAGGCACGGTGTGGCGATCGCCTCGCAACAAACGAACAATGTGCTAATTGTATGGGGATGAGTCAACGACCGGCAGACTTATGCACGACTGAGGGGTCACTTTACGAACATCTCTGTCGTCCCCGCTTACGCACCCCAACCAGCGCGATGGTAGCTGCACGAGTTGGTTGAAAAACTTCCTCGCCGTGATCTGCTTATTGTTGTCGGGATATAGACTGGCCGGACGGGGCCTGGCGACTCTCCCAACAGTCACCTTATTGGCTGTTTTGGATACGAAAGTAATGAGGACGCTGAGATTTCCTGATCAGAACCAGCTGTTTCTCACAACCACGTACTCCCAGCATCGTCACAAGCATCTGCTGACCTGTTAGGCAAACGATGGCCACGTAGCCATTCTGATCGATTACATCCTAGTTGCTTCAAGGTCACGCAGCTGGGTTCCCAATAGCGAGTCGATGCGTGAGGTCGAGATTAGTTACACCATGGTTTTGACCGCACACGCCTAGAAGTTAACCTCTCATCCATACCGAAAATATCACTTACAAGGCGCCTTCATGTCGCGGACCTTCTACAACCCAATACCTCGGAGGTCTTGAATACAGAAATCTGACCTCATTTTAAGACCCCAGTCGACGGAAAAGGCAGTGTCCAGTGGCCATCACTGAAGCCACCGGTCTGTGGGGCGGCTGAAAAATTCTTAAATTCACCCAGCGGCGCCCCAGTGACTGAATCGGCGGAAGCACCTAGCAGTTGTTTGCGCAGACGGTTGAAGCCAGGTCCCACAAAGATGCCTCCTTTCCACAAGTTGCGGCGAAATCGGTTAGGGATGACCGGCAGAAATACTGGACTGAAACAGTTTCCCCTCAAGCCTTGGTGACACACGAATACTATCAAGGTATCCGCCAAGTTAACGGTAAGCCTTCTGCACCGAGTGTCGCGTTCGCGACGTACATGGCGGCTTTCTTGTTGACAACTCGGTCAAGGTCGATAGCTGGAGTGAGCACTATGACACCTTCTCAACATCGTAAATCAACCCATCATCGGCTTGCTGTCACCTCTATAGCGGTGTTTTATATTTCTCCAGCCTACGCAGTTTCATTTGATCTCTCTCTCTCTGAGGGAGAATTTACAGATATGACGAAAAAGCCTACATAACAGAAAGGCGCCCAAAGGGGACTATATTACGGCTGAATCTCCTAAATCTTGTGTCGATACTGGCTCCCTGTCTCAATAGGGTGGTTGAGCTAACGTAGAGAAATAAGATGCTCAGGCATCATTGTGCCCATCTTCAGACGAGATGCGAGAACCATCTTGGCACTAACTCAGTCGACGTTGCTGTGAAGGTCTTCTCTGTTGTCATTTGTAGGCGATTCCAGGCTGTGTGACTCAAGTTAGGAATCCAACCAAGCCGGGCGTGAATGCGCGGATCAAATAATCACATTTCGATTTCTGAATCCCGTTATGGCTGCTCCAGCAACTGACTGCCGTATGTTTTGTTGACTTCGCCGCTACGTTTCATCCCGTCCATCGTCATTTCCCATGGTGGATAATGGAACTAGATAGTATGCCGGTAAAAATCAACCCCGTGTCAAAGGCCTACTATCGCTCCACCTCTAGACAGATGCTACTTCATAACAATTTGTCACAGCCGTTCGATATTCGATCTGGCGTTTGACAGGCCAACTCGGCTCGACACACATCATGGATTCATGGAAGTAGTTCTTGTACCTTACGTGACTGCTTTCCGTCGCTGGTTGTATCCTGTCGCCCATTCTGTCCAATTGCGCCTTGATCTGGTCGGAATTAATGGCAGCTAACTTAAAGCAGATAGTTTCAGGTGCCTCGGGGCGAGGCTGCAGCCATCGTCTCCCAAATCGATGTTGCTCGCAGGATTTTCGTAATCCTCACAAAGGGTCTATGGACCAGCCATGACATCTCCATTGCCACGAAGATCCAAGCGGTCAGTCCCAATATTCTGTTGTTAATACCCAGATGTGCGCGTGAAAGACGAGCGAACACTGGAAGTTCTCAACTGCCGTCGCTAAAAAATTATCCATCGACTGAAGTGCGTCGACTTGGTCAGCACTCCCTGCGACAGCAACGGGGGAGTATCTGTGTCCAGGTTAGCGAGGGTGAGGGTTCCGAGGTGATAATCTGAGAAACCGGGGTTGCTCACCGGAACAGATGTGTACCATTTCTGGCATTTCGAACAGCTTGGCCGAGTTTGAGTGGAGACGCTATTAAGCTCTTCGAAACGTGAGCAACAAAACAAGTTTCTTCCGTTGAGTATCTTCAGTTCTTCGGTATATCCAAGTCCTTCCAGGAAAAACGACTGGGGTATTTTGGGCGCGTTCTTCACCGTACGGCCATGGATCTGGTGTCGCTGCCCACATGGGGGCGTCGAGGAGTAGGCCAACTCAAATCTCGGCTCGACACACTTCATGCACTCATGGAGGCAGTTCTCGTGCCTTCCGTAACCGCTTTCCGTCGCCGGAGAAGAGAATGACTGGAGTTGACCGGACCCACTGTTGTGGATTGTCGCGCATGAAGAGCTACAGCCTCCGACACCGTCGAGACTGGCTAAATCGGGCATGACCACAGCTGAGGCATGTTTAAGCACGAGTACAGTGGTCCGGTGATTCATGAACACATTTTGAGCATACAGTCGTTCATTCCCATTGCCTAACGTACTCCATAGTGCGTAATGTGTTTTCATAGTAAATGCCTTCTATGCATCATGCCCCCGACTCTGATAAAGGTCTGGACATGCTGACTTCTCGCAAGCCACCTTAAAAACCCACACAGATATGACCATGTTCGTACTTACGCGAGTTTCTGTAAAATCTCTTCGTTTGGAATATTTTGTAAGGCGCGGCCGTGCATCAATTAGCTTGCAATTAAGTCGATTGCCGCTGGTTACTGCGACCTCGCGTCTAGCTTTTTTTGTCTAATATTTACCGATTTCAGTGCTCATAGCATTTTCAGAGGAGCTGCCACCTAGCGCTTTCTTTTTAGACGCAGCCAACCTCGTAATTTTTTCTGCAGAAGGTCCATATGATCCTATCAGGGTGTCGTCAACGCCTTGCGACGTACCTCAGCCTCCCGTATTAAAAAGCACCTTAAAGGACTGAGCGACAGTCAGCCAAGTCAAGCTTTCACAGAAGGGCTGCGCGTTTGCGTCATTTCTGTGTCTCATGTGAACCCTGCCAACAAGACGATCGCGCGCTGTTTCGTCACCGCAAAGCACTTGCATGCTGGTAGTTCCACCCGCTTGCGGGTGTTGATGTGCGGTCGTGCTTGATCATTCACACCCTCATAACAAAAAACAGCGACCCAGTAATAGTAACCTCTTGCCGATCCTGTGTTGCCGTTGATGTTAAGAAATTGCACAGGGCTAAACATGGTAGCAGGGGGGGGGGGACTTTCCTCTACGCTGCCTCGTTTAACCCTACAGTTGACTGATGCCCCCTCCGAAATCCCACTTTCAGACCAAATCCCCCGAAGTCGCCCCTGGTTCGGGCTTCTCGGGCAGTGCGAGCAACGTGCCACCACCTGGCGTCTTCATTCCCACCACCATTGGCTCCTCAGTTAGCTCCGGTGCTCCGCCTACGGCCGTCGCCGCCACCGCCGCCCCTTCCGAAGAAGCTGCAGCCCCAGGTAAGTTTACAAGCCACCGAAGCCGCCTGTACTGTCAGTACACCGTCGCACTACTATTACCACCACCACTACCACCGCCGCCATCATCATAATTACTACTACTACTACTACTACTACTACTACTACTACTACTACTACTACTACTACTACTACTACTACTACTACTACTACTACTACTACTACTACTACTACTACTACTACTACTACTACTACTTACTACTACTACTACTACTACTACTGACAGTTCGACCATCGATTTCGATGATGTCCACCGTATGCCCCACAGCAGGTGGGAGCAGGGACGGTGACTTGCGCAGGGGTTTATAGTGCCAGTAGAATTGCGCTGCATCTACCTACACTCTCTCCTCCTCCCCCGCCTGAGCCCGGTGTCAAGACAGAGTCCAGAAGACCGGAGACGAGGGAGGCCGCAGGTGGATGGCTCGGACGGATCCTCGCCTTGGCGCTCCACTCCGCACCCCCTGGTCCACACACAAATGACCAGGATTTTGACCACAAAACAATGGGGTGGTGGCAGTGGTCCAGTTGTGCGACGAGTGCCGACAACAGGGTACGCCAGCGCACCCCGGGAATGTTGGCATTTGTTATTGCGCACAGATAACGCCTGCCAGAGTCCCATGTGGCCCCCGTGCTGGTCCAGCGCATCTAACACGTGGCCCGTTTAGAGGGCTACTACTACTACTACTGCTAATACTTGCAGCTAGTGCTCCTACCACTACCGTCGCCACTACTATTACTGATGCTGTTACTACCGCCACCCGTAATACTGCTGCCGCCACTACTACCACTATTGTTGATACGATACTGGTCACTACGACAGTGCGGCTGTCGCAAACTACCTCACCAACTGCGTGTCCTACGGAATGAGGGCACGGTGACATGCGTATGAACTAATTTATAGTGACGCAACCCAGACCTCGCAGTCGACTCTGCGTGTTTGTGTGAAATGGTCGACTGGAAGACTGAATCAGGCCCAAGAGCTTCCTGATATAACCCCTGTGGCACTCTCACCATGAGCCGCCTACCATCTTTTTATGAAAACCCGATGTGCAGCGCCCAGGCCAGGTCGTGTGTGGCTTGCACGGACTTGAATTTGGCCTGAAAAACCAGCATTAAGAAGTTTTATAAACGGCCTCCTTCCCCCATTTTCAGTTCTGCGTCTGCACAAAATGTGCCTCTAGTCGCGTGAAGTAAAGGCCTAAACGTGCCTCCTGCCTTAAGGTACTACTCGTGAGCACTTGGCGTGTGTTCCAGAATGCTTTTTCCCCGCCGAGGTTCGATACACTTAGGAGCCTTTTGGTAGAATCCTTTACTCAGTCCCTCCGCTGCTGTCGGACACGTACAGGTAAAGGTTTGACTGAGAATTAAACCCAATCCCAACACTAATCCTCTAGCCCTTACCGTAACCATAACCTTCATCCCTATCCCCAATCCATCGTCCAACCTCAGTCCTCAACAACGTACAAATGTACCACTGTTTCCTCGCATGAGTTAGGATCTCACATCTGCGTCTAAGAAGACAGTATTCCCTTCAGACAGACAAAGGGTACGGTCTAGTTGTGGGGAGTTGATTCACCTGATCTCTATTGTCTCGTCGAGCTGCTAAGTATGATGGTGACGCCTCATCTGTTGGACGGCCCGGCGGTTTCTACTCATAACTCCTGCTTCTCGCTTATTTAGCCGTTTTACTTTGAAGATTTTGACCAGTGCGGACTGCGGTTCGACCCTTATGTATGCATGTTCTGGCTCCTACAGGTCAACCCCTGCCAGCTAACTCAGTCACCGCCTCGGCCTCCTGGGATGACGACGACACATCACATCCACCCGTTACGACCTTCGAGGCTCCTCCCACGGCGGACTCCGACCAGCCACCTCCCGAATCCTCTATGCAGGCACCCTACTCCCCCTCCGCCTTATCGCCCATCTTGCCGAATGGTGGGGCTGAGGAGGGCGTCGAGTCCAGGTGTGTTCATTCCCCCCGCCCCACCAACTAAACGTTTTCCTCTTTTACTCAGACACCAATTTGCATTCACGCAACAGGAGCGTCCTCCAAGGAAGTTGTAGAGGACCAGTCGAGCAGAGAGAAAAGCAGCTTCTTGTTCAGAGCTTTCGGACGAGAAGGGGAA